>JAACNH010004910.1:0-22285 GCA_019447015.1 Hymenochirus boettgeri | reverse complement strand
TAATGTGCAGATCATGTTTGCAAAATTTACTTTGTTCTGAGTGTAGGAACCCCCTCCCAACTCTAACAGCCATGATTAAATCTTAAAAAAGTGCAGAGAAAACTTCTTACCAACTTCATTCCCTCGGCTAACTCAATAGCCAGCAGCCCATCTGGTTGGTGAATCTCAGCCAATCACAGACACATCTACAGTCTGGCCCTTAGTGCTACTCTGTTCCCGGAGAAGAGCAAAACCGAGGAAGCAAGGTTGGTAAGTAAATTTCTTGCACACAGTACCTAAAAAAAAGTTATTTGGGGTGGGAGATACCCTTTAATGCAATGATGTTTTCTTAATTTATTCATTTCTTCTTTATAATGAAAGGCTGCTTGACACACATCATTCAAATTTATGGCTGTTTTTTTGCTTTGGTTTGTACCCGGAAATTCAACAGGCTTCCGCCAATGGTCATGTCAGTCTTAAAACTCATCATCAGTGCGTTCTTACCTCTCCAAATGTTTCCTCGCCGTTCAAAAAACTACCCAGTCCTCAAACCATGATCCAAACAAAAGGTAAAACTGATTTTACCACCTTTAAACGGACAACGGGCAGAGGGAGGTTAATTGTTTTAGGCATTTTTTCCCATCTAAAATCTAAGGGCCATATTCACTAACCAACGGTATCAACACTTCCACTACAACTACAATACCATGCAATAGCATTGTATAGCGCATTGCCTAATTACTATAGTGATCATAAAATTTCCTTAAAGTGCAGTATTGCTATTAGCCATACAAGTGCCTTTATAATATACCCTAAGTTAATAATAAAGTTCTGGATCATGCTGTCAACTGATTTGTGGTGATACATAACCCTTTACATAATACATAACACTTCTGGCATGTACAACAATACAGTCATTGGTATTGTCTCCAGGGGACTAATAGAGAACATTAAAAGAATAAAAAAATGAACTCTTACCACCTTCAAATAATGAGGCTACAATGTCCCCATGGAAGAGAGTCCCCGTGTAAGATTGTTTTACATCATGTTAATTGGGACCTAAAACCTTTATCTTCAAGAAAAAAAAAGTCCCCTCCTACATAGTGAAAAAAAATAGTTACGAGCAAGACTAACACAAAAAATCAATATACCATGATAATAATGTATTAATAGCGTGCCTTTGAAATCGGCAAGATCTCCTTTCGGTACTTTTCTTGTTGCATGCAAAGTTTACGATGTGGTTGTTAACATTAAAAATATATTTCATTTACATGCGGCGGTGCTTGTCAAAAGGATAAAACTCAAGCGATGCTTTTTTTTTCACAGCTGCTCTTGAAATCCATTAAATTTGGCACCGAGCCCAATGATTTAACAACCGAGAGGCTTGAAAGTAGACCTGTACCATAAGGAATGACTAGAGATGAAGGGAGAATAGCTTGTTCTGTTGGAAGGGGGCATAACTCACAGCTGGAGACATTGTAACATCTGCACTACCTATATTACTGCTTATTAATAAGAGGATACGACAGCAAATATTATGTACTGTTGTAATATTGTAGAACAGCCAATAGCCTTGTTTCAATGATGCAGTTTATTAACAATTATATTGGAAATAAGGGACCTTCATCTATTGGGAAGTACCTCTCATTCTACAAAATGGGACAAGCAATAGTAGGGCTGTGATCTGCTGTGATCTAAGCCTGTGATTTCCATATGGATACACAGCCAAGATAACTACAAAACATGCAAGTACAGTCAGCATTAAATGAGCATATTTTGAACTCCACAGACTAATATTTACTAAGACTAAGACTTTATACTATGTTGTAACTGTTTACTCTCTGCCCCTCCCACAGTCAGTGTCCTGACACACCTTCCATATCTTGGGTCCCTGTAGAGTAAAGTAAGGATTTTTACACTACAGGGGGGCCGCAGTGGGGCAAATTTTAGTTTTTGGGGTGGACATGGCTTTAATAAAGAAATGTTGTCATCCATTAGAAACTGCAAATAAAATGTATAATTTGTCTTTGTATGTCAGTAAAATCTCACAGTTCTGCAGTAAGTTTCACTTTAAACACCCCCTCCCTTCACCCATCAGCAAAGGAAGATACAAACATAGTGATGCTCGTTACATTAAGTTTAAATGTGTGTAAACGTCATGGAAGCAATGAAACATCGATTAACGTAACAGTGGCTGTGGAGTATCGCAAAGGTCTGCAGGGTTTTCCAAGTTGGATTTATTTTGCATTACGGAATGTGATAATATAGCTTTTGTTGAGAAGTGGAAATGCTTGTCATATTCTCAACTGTAGAAAACTGCCACAAAGTACCACATATTCAAACATGCTATTATTCACTGCTATGTGTATTGCTGCTGCTTACCCTTCCCTAGTTTGGGTTTTAATTTATGCTGTGAGGCTTCATCCATCCAGGCATGGATATCTGTAATATTATCTATTCAGGTCATGGTATATCTGAATATTCATCCATCAGGTCAGTATTCTGTCAGATTATCACCAGTCAGGTATATCTGTAATAGCATCATCCAGGTCATGGTTATCTGTATACATTGTAAGGTATGGCATCTGTTCTATCAGTACAGCGCGTCTATTGTAATAATCATTCATCCAGGTCATGGTATATCTGGAAGATTCATTCATCCAGGTCATGGTAATCTGTTAATATTCATTCTCCAGGTCATGGTATATCTGTAATATTCATTCATCCCGGTCCGGTCTATCTGTAATATTCATTATCCAGGTCATGCGTTATCTGTAATATTCATTCATCCAGGTCACAGTCTATCTGTAATATCATCCATCCAGGTCATGGTATATCTGTAATATTCATTCACCCGGTCATGGTATATCTGTAATATTCATTCATCCAGGTCACTGTAATATCTGTAATATTCATTCATCCAGGTCATGGTATATCTGTAATTCATCCATCCAGGTCCATGGTATATCTGTAAATTCATCCATCCAGGTCTGTATATCTGTAATATCATCCATCCAGTATGGTATTCTGTAATATTCATCCATCAGGTCATGGTATATCTGTAATATTCTTTATCCATTCAGGTCATGGTAATCTGGAATATCATCCATCCAGATGGTATATCTAATTCATCATCAGGTCATGATATATCTGTAATATTCATTCATCCAGGTCATGGTATATCTGTAATATTCATTCATCCAGGTCATGGATATATGTAATATTCATCATCAGGTCATGGTATATCTGTAATATTCATCCATCCAGGTCATGTGTATATCTGTAATATTCATCCCAGGCAGTATATCTAATATCATCCATCCAGGTCATGGTATATCTGTAATATTCATCCATCCAGGTCATGGTATATCTGAATATTCATCCATCAGGTCATGGTATATCTGTAATATTCATCCATCCAGGTATGGTATATCCGTATAATTCATCCATCCAGGTCATGGTATTCTGTAATATTCATCCATCCAGGTCATGGTATATTGGTATATTCATCCATCAGGTCATGGTATAATCTGTATATTCTTTATCCAGGTCATGGATTATCTGTAATATCATTCATCCAGGTCACGGTTATATCTGTAATATTCATTCATCCAGGTCATGGTATATCTGTAATATTCATCCATCCAGTCACGTTATATCTGTAATATTCATTCATCCAGGTCATGGTATATCTGTAATATTCATCCATCCAGGTCATGGTATATCTGTAATATTCATCCATCCAGATCATGGTATATCTGTAATATTCTATCCAGGTCATGGTTATCTGTAATTATCCATCCAGGTCACGTATTCTGTAATATTCATCCATCCAGGTCATGGTATATCTGTAATATTCATCCATCCAGGTCATGTATATCTGTAATATTCATTCATCCAAGTCCTGGTATATCTGTAATATTCATCCATCCAGGTCATGGGTATATCGAATATTCACTCATCCAGGTCATGGTATAATCTGTAAATTATTACCATCCAGGTCATGTATAGTATCATTATCCAGGTATGATATTTAATATCATTCATCCAGGTCCGGTATATCGTAAATATTCATCAAGGATGGTATATCTGTAATATTTTCATTCATCCAGGTCATAGTATATCTGTAATATTCCTCCATCCAGGTCACATTATATCTGTAATATTCATTCATACAGGTCACGGTATATCTGTAATATCTTCCATCCAGGTCATGGTATATCTGTAATATTCATCCATCAGGTCCGTTATATCTAATATTCATATCCAGGTCATGGGATGTCTGTAATATTCACCATCCAGGTCATGGTATATCTGGAATTCATCCATCCAGGTCATGGTATTCGTATATTTCATTCATCCAGGTCACGTTAATCTGTAATATTCATTCATCCAGGTCATGGTATATATGTAATATTCATCCATCCAGGTCATGGTATATCTGTAATATTCATCCTTCAGGCATGGTATATCTGTAATATCCATCCATCCAGGTCATGGTATATCTGTAATATTCATTTATCAGTCATGGTAATGTAATATTCATTCATCAGGTCACGGTATATCTGTAATATTCATTCATCCAGGTAATGTGGTATACTGTAATATTCATCCATCAGGTCATGGTTATCTGTAAATTCATTCATCCAGGTCTAGTGTAACTTATCATCCATCCGGTCACGTTATATCTGTATATTCATTCATCCAGGTCACGGTATACCGTATATTCTCATCCAGGTCTGGTTTATTATCAATTAGGTCATGGTATACCTGTAATATTCATGCATCCAGGTCATGGTAACTGTAATATTCATTCATCCAGGTCATGGTATATCTGTAATATTCATCCATCCAGGTCCTGATATATCTGTATATATCATCCCCATCCAGGTCATGTATTCTTATATACATATCCAGGACATCGTATATCTGTAATATTCATCCATCCAGGTCATGGTATATCTGTAATATTCATCCATCCAGGTCATGGTATATCTGTAATATCATCCATCCAGTATGGTATATCATGGATGATTTAATTCTATCAGGTCATGGTATATCTGTAATATTCATCCATCCAGGTCATGGTAATCTGTAAATTCTCCATCCAGGTCAGGTAAGATTGTAATATTCATTATCCAGCGTCGGTAATTCTGTAATATTCATCCATCCAGGTATGGTATAGCTGTAATATTCATCCATCCAGACCATGGTATATTGTAATATTCATTCATCCAGGTTCATGGTATATCTGTAAATTCATCATCCAGGTCATGGAATCGTTGTATTCAGTTAGATCAACTGGACTTAAAGTTTTTTCTTGAAGACATTTCACTAGTCATCCGACTGGTTTTCTCAATTCAGAATGACTTGTACAATAATCTGTTGGCAATATGTACCCGGGAAAGTCCCATTAGCATACACACAGCCAGGGTTAGGACATTATGAATGCAAGGCGTGATTGGAACTGCCAGGGTAAGGTGTCAAAACAGCATTGTACTGGCAGACAGTTAATGTCGACCCACCCCCACCTCTATTCAGCCTTGGTTACTTTATTTTCACATAAATGGCCTCCTTGACACCTCTCTTGAACCAGTCATTAGTGACATCATATATACAGTGAAGTACGGTGAAGAGTGCTCTGATTTTTATGTGGCGGAGACCAAACAGCAACTGAACCAACATATGGCCACAGCACAGAAGAGATAATTCCTTGGGTCAGGAGTCTACGCTGTGTTACCTACCTCTTAACGAAAAAGGACATAACGTAAGATTATAATGTTAACATATTGCCAAGGGAGCATGACTGGTTCAAGAGAGAGTGTCAAGGAGGATTCAAGTCCATGCAGACTCTTTTCTCTAGTTTACATAAGGTAAGCTCATCCATCTGTCTTAATATTCAAGCTCCCCCAGTCCCTATTAATTTAGTGCCCTCTCTGAACCCTTTTTTATTTTCAAGATGTCCTTTGTATACAGGATTCCAAAAGTGCAATGATATTCCAAATGTGGCTTACCAATGTTTTTAATAGGGAGAAATAATACTCTTCTCCCTTGAATCCATACCCCTTTTTATACGAGACAATGTCTTGCTGGCTGTAGCTGTTGCTGTCTGGCAGCTTGCTACAATTAAATTTGTTATCCATAAAGATCCTTTTCCAACAGAGATTTACTTACACAGGGCCATTTATAAAATAAGAGCACAAGGATTTTAAGCCCAAAATGTTGCCAAATGTAAACCTTACATTTATAACATTAACGGTCGGCATGCTACAATTGACATCATATGTAGCTTTTAATGGTTGACAGTATTTTTTGCCTGTTTTGCAACACAGAGACCTTGCTGACAATACCTACTTCCAAATTATTAATAAACATTAATAGAAATTACCCCAATACCGAACCCTGTGATGCAATAAAACGTCCATATTTATGAAGACCCATTAACAACTCTTTGCATCTGATACATAAAACATTTTCTATCCATGTGTGAATGTGCCACTACAGCCAACAGACCTTAGCTTATAAGTCGCCAATGGGGCTGTATCAAAAGCCTTAGCAAAATCTAAGTATACCACATCTACTGCTATGCCAGAGTCCAAATTCTTATTCACATCCTTCCTCATAAAAGCTAAGCAATTTTGTTTGACAAGATCGTTCCTCATAAATCCATGTTGATTACTACTATAAGGTCAGTCCTTGAACATACTATAGAACAGGTTTCTGTAATATATACGTGGTTGGCAAAAGTATTCGGCCCTCTTGAAGTTTTCAACATTTTCTCACATTACTGCCACAAACATGAATCAATTTTATTGGAATTCCACGTGAAAGACCAATACAAAGTGATGTACACGTGAGAAGTGGAACGAAAATCATACATGATTCCAAACATTTTAACAAATCAATAACTGCAAAGGGGGTGTGCGTAATTATTCAGCCCCCTTTGGTCTGGTGCAGTCAGTTTCCCATAGACATTGCCTGATGAGTGCTAAGACTAAATAAGAGGACCTGTGTGTAATCTAATGTCGGTACAAATACAGCTGCCTCAGAGGTTGTCTAAGAGAATCTTGGGAGCAGCAACACCATGAAGTCCAAAGAACACACCAGACAGCTCAGGGATAAAGTTATTGAGAAATTTAAAACAGGCTTAGGCTACAAAAAGATTTCCAAAGCCTTGAACATCCCACGGAGCACTGTAATGGAAGGAGTATGGCACAACTGTAAACCTACAAGACAAGGCCTTCCACCTAAACTCACAGGCCGAACAAGGAGAGCGCTGATCAGAAATGAAGTCAAGAGCCATGGTGACTCTGGACGAGCTGCAGAGATTTACAGCTCAGGTGGGGGAATCTGTCCATAGGACAACTATTAGTCGTGCACTGCACAAATATGTCCCATTTGCAGTTTGCCATAAGCCATGTGAGGGACACAGTAAACATGTGGAAGAAGGTGCTCTGTCAGATGAGACCAAAATGGAACTTTTTGGCCAAAATGCAAAATGCTATGGCGCGCGAAAATTACACTGCACATCACTCAGAACACACCATCCCCACTGTCAAATATGGTGGTGGCAGCATCATGCTCTGGGGGTGCTTCTCTACAGCAGGGTCAGGGAAACTGGTCCGAGTTGATGGGAAGATGGATGGAGCCAAATACAGGGCATCTTGGAAGAAAACCTCTTGGAGTCAGCAAAAGACTTGAGCCGGGGTTCACCTTCCAGCAAGACAATGATAATGATTGTCCAGCAGGACAATCTGTGGTAAGATCTGAAAACTGCTGTTACAAACGCTGTCCATCTAATCTGACTTTACTGGAGCTGTCTTACAAAGAAGAATGGGCAAGGATTTCAGTCTCTAGATGTCAAAGCTGGTAGAGACATACCCTAAAAGACTGGCAGCTGTAATTACAGCAAAAGGTGGTTCTACAAAGTATTGACTCAGGGGGCTGAATAATTACGCACATCCCACTTTGCAGTTATTGATTTGTTAAAAATGTTTGGAATCATGTATGATTTTCCTTCCACTTCTCATCTTGTATCCAGCTGGACCCGATACGATGATTTGTGGAGTATTATCTGCTGTTTAGCCAATGTTTTAGAATGTTTTATAATATTATAATGTTGCCATATGGTTAGATAGTTGGTTTATGACTAAGGTATTATTGTGTAGACTGTTTCTAGATATTGTTATTATTATTATGATCACAGCCAATTGACTTGAGTTTTTTAAGAAAGTATGTTTACAAAGATTGGTATGAAACACAATGTTTCTAATAGATTTTAACTTGTTAATAACTTTTATCAATTGACACTTTGTTTAGTATATGCACGGATAGCACTGTAATAGGCACTAAGCACATTATTTATATGAATTATCGAGTTACAATTGGTGAGCAAGGATCAGCACAGGGTTAATGGTTGCAAAGGGGAAGTGGATTGTGAAGGGGGCGGGTGAACAGAGTTGTTAAATTTGCACTTACTTGTTTGTGGAAACATCCTGAGGACCGCTAGATCTATAGCCGAACGCGTTGAGCACAAATAAATGTTGTTCTAAAAGTTACAAGTCCACGAGGGCTCCTTCCAGTGACGTTATATAAATATATTATATATAATATATTATTATATATATTATATATATATAATTTATACTGCATTTTCAGAAAATCTGACATAAAGGGAAGGAAGGCGGTAATGGGGTGGGTGCAATGACGTAAGTAAGTGAGTGTGACATTTTTATCATATGACACAGATACAATGTAATGCAGATACAGTTTGAAGGACAGATTGTGATGAAATGTCTGAACTTCCTGAAGTTTGGAAGTTTGGTTCGTTTGAACTTCCAAAATTCAGTAAAATGAACCCATTAAAGACAATGGGGAGAAAAGTTTGAAAGTTTGCATTAAATACAAAAAAATATCAATGGTAACTTACTGTAAATGGCTCTGGCACCTGGGAAATGGTCTGGGGAACACGTACATATTACCAAAACTTGTTTAAACGCTTCCTTCCCCAACCATTGGGCAATGGCGAGTTATACATGCTACATTCGAGGGTTACCGAACGATACATTAGAGATATTGTTGTGATTCAATTAGATCAACTGGACCTGAAATGTAGTTCTTGAAACTACATTTCATGTCCAGTTGATCTAATTGAATACAACAGATATACCATGACCTGGATGAATGAGAACCTTCACAAGGATACATTAGAGAGTTACTGAATTCAAAGACTATATTCGAGGGTTACTGATATCAAATGATACATTTGAGGGTTACCGAAATTAAAGGATACATTTGAGGGCTACCAATTGAGAATTATCAAATTTTCAATAATTATTGAAAATAAGTTGTGAGGTTGAAAAAACAAACGTTCGTAGTTCAGCTAGTTCGGAAGAGTTTGAGTTTGTCCGAAATATAAAGCTCAGATCAAACGTGGTTTGGTCTATGTCTAATTGCGATTACTATAGAGATGGCCAAACTTCCTAAAGTTTGTTTCCTTTACGAAATATAGAACTTAGTAATATTTAATGTTCTATAGTTTGAAAACGACCCTATTAAAGTCAATGGGAGCACATAGTTTGAAAAGTTCTAGTAACTACAGATAATTAACAATGGTAACTTACTGTAAATGGCTCTGGCACCTGGGACATGGTTGGGTAAACACTACATATCACCAAAGTTTTTTAACAATAACTTTCTCCATGATCGGGCAATTGTCAGATTTCGCAAGGTTATGGCCAATTCGAGGGTTACTGAAATTGAAAGGCTACATCAAGGCTTATGGAACGATACATTCAAGGCTTACCGAAATCGAAGGATACATTCGAGGGTACCGAAATCGAACGATACATTTAGAGTTACCGAAATCGAAGGATACATTTAAGGGTTACCGAAATTGAGCACTACATTCGAGTGTTACTGAATCTAAAAGTCTGAGTTGAAAGTTGGGGTTGAACTCGAGTTCGGTTCTAGTCTATGTCTAATCACTCACTATTTAGCATATTTTAGCTATTTGCAATAATACAACTTCAAAGCCAACATTTTTATGTGTTTAGAACTGAGAATTGAGAAATTAAGCACAATAGAAGAAGAGAATCAAACACTGCTAATGAATAATGGCAATTTCCATTTGGAGTTCAGGATCCAGGCTTCCTCTATTTTGTATTAATTTATGGTGCATTAAGACAGATCAATTGCATATAAGCAGGCACACTGTGAAAAAATCAGATAGAGTAATAAATGAATCAGGGGGTTAGTAATGGCTTTCAAATCCAGAGCTCTGTGATATGGACACAGGGAGGTTTGGAACAGATACAAATCCTTGGAGATTACAGATACTAATTCAACTAAGAAGTGTTTTTTTGTTAGAATTCTGTCTTGTACATATTATTTCACAGTTTCTACCAGGATACAATTTGTCTTTGTTCCTTCCTGGACATTTTCTAAGCTAATAAGGAAATATATATCTAAATTTTATCTGTCATGTTTTAGCTAGATTTGGATTAAATGATAAGTGTTATTTAGGGCAACATAGGTTATGGAGACCATTAAACAAATACATCTTCTCTGTATTTCTCTTTTTTTTTTGGCCCTGTTTAATTAGAATAAAATAATATAATTAATAATTAATATATAATTAATAATATAAATTGTAATTTAATGTCTGTGAAGAGTAAATATAACTTAGTTGAAAATCCTGAAGATGAACAATAAAGAGGATTTAAATTTTCATTGAGACAACAATAATTTCATTCAATGTCTGGACAATGAGAGATATCCACCATTTTTTGTTTATGGGTAATATAGACAAGGTGGTTCTTTCATAATTCATTACTGGAAGAATTCCTTTCCCGCTTTTATATAAGAAGAAATGAATCCAGGAAATCACTTAATGTTATGGAGATTCTCAATTTCCTACTTCACTGCCATATAATCGTAGAAATGAAAAGAGTCCTTTAAGTATAGGTGAAAAAAAAATTATATTGATTTATTTACATCTTCTGCTTTATTTCATATTAATATTTTGAAGGAATAATGGTATTGACTATTGCTTGTGAAGGTTCTCATTCAATCCAGGTCATGGTATATCTGTTGTATTCAATTAGATCAACTGTACTTGAAATGTAGTTCTTGAAGACGTTTCGCTAGTCATCCGACTGGCTTTTCAATTCAGAATGACTTGTACAAGAATCTGTGGCAATATGTACCCTGGAAAATCCCAATTAGCATATCACTGCCAGGTGTTAAGGGTGTGATTAGATAGTGGCTAAGAGGTGTTATAGGAACGCCCAGAGTAAGGTGTTAAACAGCATGTACATGGCAGACAGTTGGTGTCGAACACCCCCCACCAAACGGCTGGGCCAAGACAGCACTCTTACCAGCAGAACTGATCTCAACCCAGAACAGGGTGTTCCTTGTTGGACTTGTGCCTGAATACCACCTTTTCAAATACAGGGATAAGTTCTATAAGCAAAAACATGGATGTGCTATGGGATCTCCAGTTTCACCCATTGTGGCCAACCTTTACATGGAGGAGGTAGAAACACAGGCGCTTAATACCTTTAAGGGCATAGCACCCAGCCACACTGGTTCAGATATGTTGATGACACCTGGGTTAAAATCCACCAGAAGGAAGTACAAGCTTTCACAGAACACATTATGCGGTGGACCAAAACATAAATTCACAAGGGAAGAGGTACAAAACAACAAACTGGCTTTCTTGGACTGCTTGGTAGAAGTTAAGGAAAATGGTAAACTGGAAGTAGAGGTTTACAGAAAACCAACACACACAGATCAGTTTGATGTTTGACTCCCACCACCCTTTAGACACAAGCTGGGGGTCATCAGAACCCTGCCACACAGAGCGAGAACATCCCCACTAGCCCAGAGGCGAAGGCTAAAGAAATGAAACACTCAGAGGAGCCCTTAAAACTGTGGATATCCAGACTGGGCCTTTGTCAAAAGAAGTAGAAGGAAAGAAAAGAACACGAATACCAACAGTGAAGGGGAAAAGCAAGACAGGAGGAAGAACATGGTCATCCCATATGTAGCAGGGGTCTCCGAGAATTAAGAAGAATTTTCAAAAAACATCGTATCCCTGTCTGCTTTAAACCGAACAACACACTGAGGCAGCAATTGGTACATCCGAAAGACCCAATACCAAAACACAAGAAAAGCGACATCATATATGCAGTGCAGTGCAGTGAAGAATGCTCTGATTTGTATGTGGGGGAGACCAAACAGCAACTGCATCAACGTAGGCCCAGCACAGAAGAGCCAATTCCTCGGGTCAGGACTCAGCCGTGTATCTGCATCTTAAGGATAAAGGACATACCTTTGAAGATTGTAATGTTAACATACTGGCGAAGGAAAAGTGACTGGTTCAAGAGAGGTGTTAAGGAGGCCATTTATGTGAAAATAAAGAAACCAAGCCTAAATAGAGGTGGGGGGGTTCGACACCAACTGTCTGCCATGTACAATGCTGTTTTAACACCTTACTCTGGGCGTTCCTATAACACCTCTTAGCCACTATCTAATCACACCCTTAACACCTGGCTGTGATATGCTAATTGGAGTTTCCAGGGTACATAATTGCCACAGATTCTTGTACAAGTCATTCTGAATTGAGAAAGCCAGTCGGATGACTAGCGAAACGTCTTCAAGAACTACATTTCAAGTACAGTTGATCTAATTGAAACAACACGATATGTATTGACTATTAATTGTTAACAAAGAAAGTTCAGGAGATTCTATTGATCCCGAACAGCTACATTGATACATTTAAAAGCAAATTGAAGGGTTAAAGGTAAAGAATAGGTTTTTTGTTTATGGTTCTCTCATTGGTCTTCATATTCCTCCATGGCTGGTGACCCTTGTCCCCATATACAACTAAAGATCTCAGAAATGTACATAGTAAGTACTGTAGAGGTATTTTTAACTTATAAATGTTGTGGACTAAAGAGGGATCTCCTAAACCTTCTTTGAGATTTCCTTACTTCATCATTAATATTAACTCATTAAAAATTCTAAAGTAAAGTATCTCAAGGAAATGCTAGAATTAACTGGGCTAAATTAGTCTGGGCTACATCACTGTAACTCATTTAGGTTTCTTAAGTATGTATTGTTCTTTATATAGCATCACTTGGGGACGCAGAGCTGTACAATATTAGAATACAAAAAGCCGTACAAGGGGGACAATAAATAAATACATAATATATAAATAATTATGTTGTATAGTTTATTTTAAAGCGACACTTGGGGACGCAGGGCTGTACAATAACAAAATACAATAAAGTCATACAAGGGGAACAAATACTAGATAGTTCAGTACATAAATATATAAATATATAAATGGAAATGCTAGAGCTTTGCCACAAGGGAAAGGAGGTCCCTGCCCCATAGAGCTTACAATCTATGAGCATCATGAAATATGCAAGTGCTTGAACAATATAACATGAGGAAAGAGGTACCTGTCCCATAGAGCTTACAGTCTAATTAGGTGTAAAATACAGATACATTGGAAACGGTGGAAGTGCTATAGTAATAAATGGTGCGTTGTCAGCAGTCTTATGTTGTGCTGTGCTCGGATAGCTAGAACGAGAGGTTGGATTTAAACTTTATTCTTGAGGAAGAGAGATGGGAATAGAGCCACAAGAGAAAAAGGTTAGGTGAGAGGAGGCAGTTTGAGTGTGTGTGTGTGTGTGGAGGGGGTGCATAAGAGATGGTTCTGTGATGAGTGGAGGGTATGGGGCACATGAGAAGAAAATAAGAAGGAGCAGCAAAGTGAAGGGATTTCAATGTTAAGAGAAGGTTTTGTAGATAATGCATTGTTTAATGGGGAGCCAGGTATATGTGAGGCACAGAGGAGATTTAATTTCCCGATTGTTAGAGAGCGAGACAATGCGTTAAGTATCAACTGAAAGTGAGCAGGGAGACCAGAAGCAGAAAGATACAATAGTCCAGGCATGATAGGATGAGAGCATGGATAAGCATAGCAGTAGTCGGAAGAGAGAGGAATCTACAGATCTTTGCAAGATTACAGAGAAAAAAAGCTACAGATGTGGGGGTGTGTCCACAGAAACAGAAAAAGTTGGAAAAGACCAGGTTTAGGTGGGGAAATGATTACTTTCGGGCGCCATCCATGAAGAGACTGTCGGAGATGAGTGATTGGGTGTCAGGACTTAGTGTGCATATGTATGAGTATCATCGGAATACAGATGGTAGTTACAACGAAATGAGCTGATGACATCTCCCAGGGAAACCGTGAGGATGATTTATTATTATATGACACAGACTAGGTTAGAGGGGTAGAAACGTAGCCAGGATGCTGTTTCATCCAGATGCCCAAGAAGTGTGCATTAGGAGAGAAATGCACACTGTGTCGAAAGCAGAGGAGAGGTTGAGAAGGATGAGAATAGAAAAGTGACCCTGGCTCTGGCAGTCTGAAGGACATTCACAACTTTGCACAGAACCATTTCCTTGGAGTGTGCAGGGCGAAACCCTGACTGCAAGAGGTCCAGAAAGTTATGAGAATGAAGATAATTAGTGATACAGGAGAAGACATTCCAGTAGCTTAGAGGCTACAGAGACAGGGTGGTAGTTAGCAAGACAATAGGGTCAAGGGGGGCTTTCTTGATTATGGGTTTTTCATGGCATGTTTAAATGAGGAAGGTAAAATACCAGAGGAAAAGGAGGCATTAAATATGTGGGTTAGTATAGGGTAGAGCGTCTGACTTGACTGGGTCATGGGATTAAAAGATTCAAGAGCAGCAGAAGGGGGTGTGGAACAATCTGAGATCTATCCTGAGGATGAGATTAGAGGGCTGCAGTTTAACATCTCTGAATAAGGAATTCTCTTTTCTAAAAACGGATTTTTTTACATTTAAGACTGACCTCAGGGACTAGAAAGCACTTTCATAAAAATGGACTCTAACCATTCTATCTCTTCATGAAAGTCTTTGGAGATCAATACAATGGATGACAAATAAAAGCCATATCGTGGATCATTTAATATTTTAGCATCTCCCTGGCATGAGCAATTTGCATTTGGCGTGTGTATACACCATTTAAAAAAAGTACCTGAAATGAGTGTTTTCTCAATAACAGCCATGAATCGGATACGGCTAAGGCACTTAGAATGCTGAACTCTGACACACGTGGTAACTAAGTCTTTGTAAAAGAACTTGTCGAGTATAGAGCGCAGGCTAATAGCACATCTATCTTTCTACACGCCATAAATCTTAAGAAAATTTCTATTACTCTGCAATTTGTCCGGCTTATGTATTTATAGCCATTTTATTCGGCTGCTTTAAGAAGAAAAGCGATGTTCATTTTATTGCTGGTTCAATAAAATTGTTAATTATAATGCAGTGATTGCTGCTGACGTGATTTAAAGCCACATTAGCACTATAGCATTAAGTTTTTAGTATTATACCCTTCAATTCCTTGTTATACAACATAAAAAAAGAAAATAGCCTGGAAGTCATTTAAAACGAAATCAAATGGCGCTTTCTTCTATCTATTGATTATGTGACATAAAAAAGACGAAGTTTGGGAAAGAAACATTACGTGAGTTTATCTTTTTATCTTGAAAAAAAAAATCGCTTAACAATTAATGCAATTAAATCTCCAGTTGTGCTGTATCAGCGCCGTCACATTAACATTTACAGCAAATTCTTATGTCTTCTTCTGTTTTTCTCTCTAATGACTCTCAGAAAACTGGTTTTATCATGAAATTACGGCCATCTCTAATTTAGACTGAACAGCACACCGTTAAAAAGACGTTAAAGTCGGGGCAAAAGCTGTTGGCGGGTGTTGCATGCAGGTGTTTCACAAACTGCCACACCTTCCACAATACCAATCTTAAAGTCACGGTAAACCTTGCTACATTGCCACCAAACAGGTTAACATGACTTAAAGATGGAAATCAGTAAATCAGTGAATGCGACTGTTGGCTAATTTTTTCAGTGGGAATAAGCACTTCTTTGGTAGGCTGTTCATTGATAAATAAAAGTATTTCAGTCTTATAATGACTCATGAGTTTATCTCAACTCAACCCTACGTAGGGTAATGTTTGTCAGAATCTCCTACTGTATATATTCCTCAACTTTTTCTTATTTTCTAATAACATCTGTAGAAACATACTTTAATGTATGCTTTAAATATTCAATATTGTATATATATTTTTTTCTTTTTTTCAACTAATTCATGGATTCGCTTGCAGCCCTGTCTCTAAGAGCTTAAAGGGTAACTGTGGTCCAAAAACAACTTTAGGTAAATTGACAGGAATCGCTTTCCAGAGTATTTTTGCAATTTACTTTCATTATATTTACATAATTACGTAAAAATTGTGTAAAAATCCAGAATCACCAGATCCCCTGCACTTCCTGCTCTGAAACCAGTAGCAGTCCCTCTTCCTGTGTCTCCTCCTCCCCACAGGCCCCCCTTTTGGAAGGGGGCTGCAAGGGGAGGAGCAATGGGGTCCATGAATGGGAGGGGCCATTGTGGGCTGAAAAGAGGCCATGGGGGACTGTCAAGGGGAGGAGCCATGCGAGCCCATGAGGGGGAGGGGACACTGAGCCACAAGTGGAAGGGGCCATGAAGGGGTAGCATGGAACAGGCCAAGGGGGCTGAAGTTAAGGGGCAAAGGGGAAACAATCTCTTCCTGATTTCTCCTGCACTGAGTATGTGCCAACCACAGATTAGAAGGAGGAACTAATATTGTGACCACAGATTAGAAGCTCCCACCCCCTAACTTCTAATCAGTGATTTCTTCATATCTTGGGGTGTGCAGAAGTAGAGAGGTGGTTGATGGCTTGTTTTAAAGGTAGGAACCCGGCCAATGTCTGATGCCACAGTTCAACAGTTAAAGTGGGAGATGCAATATCAGGTGCAGTAAGTACTTTTTACCATAACAAGAGTGCTGTCAGGTAAAGACCACTGCTGGCAACACTTTTAAGGGCCAATCTAAAGTATAAGTAAACTTAACTTAAATGGTATTGCATCAAGTGTACTTCTCTATTTCCTAAACATGACCTGTAAAAAGAGTGTAAAACCCACTCTTAGGCTGGGGCCACACTAATAAATAGTGTTGCGCATTACTGTGACACAAATATTTTGTTATCGGAACGCATGCATCACATGCCTCTGAATCAGGATACAGAGCACACAGTGTGTTAGTTGACACACGTTTCTCACGCACTAACAGATAGCAAACCGTTATTTAGAAACGCGCTAGTGTGGTCCTAGCCCTTAACTAACTTTACATCAGGTAGTGTTGTTTTACACTTATTTTTACAATCCCGGAATATATTGATTGCCCAATTGTATGCCGACTACAGTCGTTCGTCAGCACACTGGCTGGTTGGGAACAGCTCCTACACACTGACAAAAATGGGTCAATCATGTCGTTCCCCAGCGGGTTTTTCTAACTTGTAATCTCCCTCGTCGCTCCGGTCCGATCCTCCCCACTGGCACTGTCAGTGACAGTCCGGGAGGCAGACACTGGGAAGAAACGCCTCCTTGCAGAGCACGTCTTCCCATTGGCTGCCTCGTGACCTGTCACTCAAAGTGCTAATGGGGAGGATCGGACCGGAGCGACGAGGAAGATTACAAGTAAGTAGTGCAGGACTTTTGTAAAGTACCAAAGGTGAGAACTTAGCGTTTTAGGTCCTCACCCTGGGTACTTTGCAGGAGTGAGGGGAAAGGAATGAGGGGGAGGTGAGTATAATTGTCCTTTAATACATAAGAACAACATAAAAAGATTAATCGCCCACAATAAAAATGTCTGATTCCAGTACTGTGCAAAGATAGGAAATGCTACTTCATAGGCTAATTGATATATTGATTTTTTTATAATAATGTAGTAAAACAATTATTTTTAGGATAATTCTCATTTGCTTTCCTTTTCTGGTTGTGAAAGGTTAAAAAAATTTGAAGGCCAAATAAATGTGATCGAAAATTCATCTGATTTGGGAATGTTAGGGTTGGTAAGATTTTGATGCCTTTGTCAACATCGAATCATGTCATGTTCTCTGTTTTCCATCCTTGATTCCGTAGAACAATGTAGCTGGAGAAAAACCCAAAGAAAAGAACCAGCAGGAAAACATACATAGGTTTTGTCTCTTATAGATTACATCAATAAATGTTGACAGTCTACAAAATGTAATGCAGTGTGGAATAATGTGTTTAGTTTAAAGGATAACTGCATCTCTACACACTGGGAAAACCACAAAGGAGTTATTAAGGAACATAAAAAAGAGAAATAGCTCATTAGCCTTCTATATATATTCATCAAGTTCAGCTACCGGTGTTTTCTAAATCATCTGCACGTATCTGTGTAAATAGCAATAGAGTAAAGCTGAGTACACACAGTAAAGATTTTTGAAAGATGACAGACAGGATCTGCAAGATTCTGTCATTTTTCAAAGATCAGTGAACACACAGTCCCGAGGGTTCTCCCATCGCACCTTACGCATCATAAAAAAGATATCGCATCATAAAAATAGCATATACGCATCATAAAAATAGCATATACGCATCATAACATAGCATATACGCACCATATACGCAGCATATACGCAGCATATACGCAGCATATACGCAGCATATACGCAGCATATACGCAGCATATACGCAGCATATACGCAGCATATACGCAGCTATACCAAGGAATCATGGGAGCTTACAGAGCTTCTAAACCTTCTTTTATCTGGACTGCCTAAAGGGGCGGGGGAATAAATTTACCCAGGGAGCAAAGCATATAAAATCGAGCTTAGCTGTATTGCCCTTTATTATCTACAAATACAAAAATAGCAGCTCAAACCTTTATTTTAATTACTTTCAGATGCGGTGGCAAAGGAGTACCGGCAATTAATACATTACACAGAAGTCTCCAGCACTCAACTATACATATAAGCATAAATTAATTAGATATCACGAACAAGTATGCAAGCAACGAAGGGTGATTACCTGCACTAAAGTTAAAATGGATACGTTTAGTTACATAGTTTGTACAAACTTGCGTCAGCTGATGCGCCACTTCAAGGCGTATCCCAGCATCAGTCCTAACCTAATGAGTAAAGTTCAATCCCTGGGGGAACAAGACCATACCTGCTTCTCTCTTTATTTAGTATGACCTACCAAGGAATCATGGGAGCTTACAGAGCTTCTAAACCTTCTTTTTATCTGGACTGCCTTAAAGGGGCGGGGGAATAAATTTACCCAGGGAGCAAAGCATATAAAATGAGCTTAGCTGTATTCCCTTTATTATCTACAAATACAAGAAATGCAGCTCAACCTTTATTTTAAATTACTTTCAGATGCGTGCAAAGGAGTACCGGCAATTAATACATTACACAGAAGTCTCCAGCACTCAACTATACATATAAGCATAAATTAATTAGATATCACGAACAAGTATGCAAGCAACGAAGGGTGATTACCTGCACTAAAGTTAAAATGGATACGTTTAGTTACATAGTTGTACAAACTTGCATCAGCTGATGCGCCACTTCAAGGCAGTATCCCAGCATCAGTCCTAACCTAATGAGTAAAGTTCAATCCCTGGGGGAACAAGACCATACCTGCTTCTCTCTTTATTTAGTATGACCTATACCAAGGAATCATGGGAGCTTACAGAGCTTCTAAAACTCTTTTTATCTGGACTGCCTTAAAGGGGCGGGGGAATAAATTTACCCAGGGAGCAAAGCATATAAAATGAGCTTAGCCGTATTGCCCTTTATTATCTACAAATACAAGAATATGCAGCTCAAACCTTTATTTTAAATTACTTTCAGACGCGGTGCAAAGGAGTACCGGCAATTAATACATTACACAGAAGCTCCAGCACTCAACTATACAATAAGCATAAATTAATTATAATCACGAACAAGTATGCAAGCAACGAAGGGTGATTACCTGCACTAAAGTTAAAAGGATACGTTTAGTTACATAGTTTGTACAAACTTGCGTCAGTGATGCGCCACTTCAAGGCAGTATCCCAGCATCAGTCCTAACCTAATGAGTAAAGTTCAATCCCTGGGGAACAAGACCATACCTGCTTCTCTTTTATTTAGTATGACCTATACCAAGGAATCATGGGAGCTTACAGAGCTTCTAAACCTTCACATCATATAACACGCATATACACAGCATATACACAACATAAACACAGCATATACACAGAATATACACAGCATATAAACAGCATATACACCAAATACACAGTATATACACAGAATATACACAGCATATACACAACATATACACAGCATATACACATCATATACACATCATATACACAGCATATACACATTATATACACAGCATATACAAGCATATACACACATAAACACAGCATATACACAGAATACACGCATATAAACAGCATAACACCAAATACACAGTATATAACAGAAATACACAGCATATACACAACATAACACAGCATATACACATCATATACACAATCATATACACACCATATACACAGCATATACACACATTTACACAGCATATACACAACATATACACATAATATACACATCATATACACAGCATATACACAGCATTACACGTCCTATACACAGCATGTACACAGCATATACACAGCATATACACATCAATACACAGATACACACAGCATATACACAGCATATACACATCAAATACACATCAAATACACAGCATATACACATCATATACACAGCATATACACAGCATATACACAGCATATACACAGCATATACACATCACTATTACACAGCATATCACAGCATATACAAATCATATACACATCATATACACACCATATACACATCATATACACTCAATACACAGCATAACACAGCAGTAAACAGCTATACACATCATATACACATCATATACACATCATATACACATCATATACACAGCATATACACATCATATACACAGCATATACACATCAAATACACAGTATATACACATCATATACACAGTATATACACAACATATACACAGCATATACACAGCATATACACAGCATATACACAGCATATACACATCATATACACATCATACACATCATATACACAGCATATACACATCATATACACAGCATATACACATCAAATACACAGTATATACACATCATATACACATCATATACACATCATATACACATCATATACACAGCATATACACAGCATGTACACAGCATATACACATCATATACACATCATATACACATCATATACACATCATATACACAGCATAACAATATATACACAGCTACACATCAAATACACAGATATACACATCAATACACAGTATTAACAGCATTGTACAGCATACATACAACAATTTTCGGTCTTCCTCGAACGGCCACAAGGCCGATCTGAATGTTTGGCGTCCGCGTGGTCATTCGGGAAAGAAGCTTCACATACTGCCAATAAAGCCCCGATCCATTGGATCCGACGGTATCGGGATCTTTATCGTTATTGTTTGTACCTAGCTTAAGAAATCATCTTTAATTATGTTGTGGATATCTGTTATTTCAGGTGAATTCAGATGCTTACAACATGCACATCGCATAGTAAGTCTGTCGGGACATTGTCAGAGGACATGGCAGAGTAGCGAGAGACCAGGTAAGTTATCTTCATTGCTGGCTCCTGACACATTTATTGAAGAACTGGAGGTAAGACTCAACACCTTTACTTGTGTTCTTCAATAAAACTGAATACAAAATAATAATTTTACCAGTGGAGATACCCTCCACTGTAAATGAGACCCACTGTGATCAATTTGTGATCAAAATGTTTTTCCCATAGTCCTCTCTAGTAAGCTTGCTCCTACATGATTTCACTAGTCCTCCTAAGATGCTCCCACATGATTTCACATAGTCCTCCTAGATGCTCCCTAATGATTTCACATAGTCCTCCTAGAATTCTCCCTACGTGATTTCACATAGTCCTCCTAGATTCTCCCTACATGATTCACATAGTCCTCCTAGATGCTCCTACATGATTTCACGTCCTCTAGTGCCTCCCTACATGATTTCACATAGTCCTCCTAGATTCTCCCTACGTGATTTCACATAGTCCTCCTAGATGCTCCCTACATGATTTCACATAGTCCTCATAGATTCTCCCTACAGTGATTTCAACATAGTCCTCCTAGATTCTCCCTACATGATTTCACATAGTCCTCCTAGATTTTCCCTGCGTGATTTCACATAGTTCTCCTAGATTCTCCCTACGTGATTTCACATAGTCCTCCTCGATTCTCCCTACATGATTTCACATAGTCCTCCTAGATGCTCCCTACA
>JAACNH010004909.1:0-22290 GCA_019447015.1 Hymenochirus boettgeri | reverse complement strand
CTTTTCAATTTGTACATTCAACTGCCTAATTATCATATACTATATATAATAATATAGTACAATCTGTCAGGATTGAGTTAGGGCAAGAATTTTAAATACCAAATGCATGGATGGAAATTCCAACTATCTCTCACTGCTGGGTGATAGTGATACTGAGCAAAACGTACTAACTGGATTTAAAGAAGCACCACGTGCTTCTATAAATGGGGTACACACAGTACCGATAAGGACCAATCCCGTTGTGGTACCAATGGAATCGCCTTTTCTTCCGATAATGTTGTTTTCCGTACCTGCCGTTTCCATTTTCCACTAAATGTTAGTGGGTTCCCCATTAGAATCTGAGGTAGGGGGAAGACTTACCGCATTGCAGGGCTTGACAACCGGGGGGTATTGGCAGATACTGGCCAGTAAAACTGTAGGGGGAAGATAAAGAGGTGGTGAAGGAAGATAAGATTGTAAGAGTCACCAGGACAAAGAAGGGATGGAAAGGCATGCAGGTCCCTTCTTCCCCAGCTAGTCGATCGTCAAAAAGGTTTGCTGTCTTAGTGATAAGATAGAGGAGGACCGCTCAGACAGTAACATGTTTTTAAGCTGGAGCAGCTGATCCCTTTCGCACCAAGGGGCCTGCCATCTCTAATACAACAAGGATAAACTTAGTGGCGCAGGATGGTTAGCGGTTGGTAGTGGTCTCCATTATTAAAGGTGGATTAGGGTATCTGCCACCAAGACCCTCAGGCCCACAACAGGTTTAAAAGGTTCCGACTATGTATGATCACGTAGACATATAATTGGGGGGGCTGGGAGAACCCATGCAGTCCTTGGTTCACATTTGGGTTGCCAAGTGACAAGTTTAGACATAGAAGGGAGGTCTTTAAAAACTGACTTCTTGAGAGTTTAGAGGCCAGCAAAAAGTAACGGACCATCCAGGGTTAGTTAGTTCCATGGAAAATTTACTGCAGCCAGTTTTAAGCTAGTTGGCATACACGGGTTGGAAATGACAGTTACGTGACTTTGTGCAAAGTTACAGTTAGACTTTCATTATTTTGTTAGAAAGAAACAAAAAAAATCTTAATAGAATATTGATTTAGCATTGCACATAATACAAATATATGGCTATAATATAAGTAGATAGGTCACCGATATAAATACACAAGGCCATGCGTGTTTTTGATTGATAAAGTTTTTGTTCTGCTCTCTTAATTCTAAACAGACATCTAGATCTGGTTAATACCTTGGCACAATACTTGATCATGTGATGAAGCCAAATTGAATGCATAATCTGTGACTCCAACTACTGTATTATTCCTTTGTAATGAACAAACAAACGTGTTCAGGGATTTTAAATAGAAGGAAGATTCAAAAAAAACAACTTCTAACAACGTGCATTGAGCTTATCTTAATCAAACATGTATAAAAATGCCTACCTTGGCTTCAGGGTCCAGCCCCTCTCCTACTACTGCGTGTAGAAAGGTTTGGTTTCTCTCTTGGGCAGCTCTTCCATAAAGACTCACAAATGCAAAGAAATAGCAATTTTACCCTTCACCTAATGTCTGCAAGTTTCCTGGCATTTCAGGGCGTATTGACAATCTCTTCCAACTCAGCCACATGAACAGGATAAAACAGAGGGAAATAATGGGACAATTAAATTTCCATCACACCAAAAGTTACATAGAGGAATAAGATTATGTTGCAAGATTCTTTCTTCTTCTGTTATAAACAAGGACAATCCATTGAATTGCTTGCAAATATATTAGCAAAACACACATAAGAACAACCTCAAACAAGAACTAACAACTATTCCACATTTGTAGATAATGTAGTCTATGTAAATGGCATAGTTTCCTCATGCTGCTACACCAGGCCCTTGAGTTCTTAGAATGTATATTACTACAACTTCATTTTAATCACTAACTTTCAGGCATTAATTACAAGGCTTCATAGCAGGTGTGCTGGATGAAGTGTTGATGGAAAGCAGGCAGTGCTGGCATTTCAGAATTGGATTAGAGGTTAATTGGTGCATAATCTCAATAATACACAGGCGTGGAAAGGACCTGGCGGATTAGTTGCCTTGGTCACAGCAGCCAGCAGTGCCTTCTTTGGTATGTGTCAGACCCATACGGGTAGATGCGTTGACAATGTCGTCCAAGAACTGGTCAATGGTATCAAAACAAATGTACTTGAGAACAATACTACCAGCTGGTAGATCTATCATCCATACTTAAAATTAAGGGTAAGCTGTGGTCTCCACGCAAATTAAGGGTTAAATATAGTTTTCAGCTCACCTTGATCCATGCTTTTGCTGACTCAAGTGCAACACTTATATATAGTATTGTGTAGAATATTTAAAAAGGGTCAAGTTCCACACCCTTTAGAAACTTTTGATACGCGGTAGTGCATGCTCCCCACGCCCCAACGCATTAATATTATGTCTTGTTAGAAAGTCCCAGTCCCCCGATCTTCTTACCTTCCCTCTTTCCTCGCTCCGCCACACAGTTCTCAGCCCTTTGCTTGGAATTGGCAAGCAGGGTGGACTGGCAGCCCCCGCGCTCGGTGATTGGCTGAGAAGAAGCCAATCACGGTCGCGGCTGCTGGGAGTTCCTGAAACAGCGGATGAGAAGAGGGAGTTACGTAAAGGTTGGGGACATTTTTGTCAATAATATATAGCGTTAGGGCTGGGGGAGCATGCCCCTACCGCATAACCCAAAGGTTTTAATGTTAGGGGGAGGGAAAAAAAGGGAGTGAGGGAAGGGGGGGAGGGTCTCACTGAGCCTGCTCACCTTGAACGAGTTGAAGCAGACTCAGGCACAGCATGAATCACACACTGCTTTCTAGCACAGCAGTTTCCTGGACTTTGGAGGGGCACAGCAGGGGAACCATTTTGGAGGCATAAATGTAAGGTGGTTTTGTTTTAAAACTCATAATCTGGCCATAAAAGGGTTACATTTTAGTTTTGGGGTGGCGTTTCCGTTAAGGTTCATAAAGACCACGTCCCATCGAATTCCATCTTAGGTTCCAACCTCCCACATTTCCTGACTAACAATTTTGATCGCAGATATAAGGCAAAAAACTAAAGAGGGGGGGAAATTCCTTTTTGTCTCAAAGGGCAATCAGAAATATCTCATGATCACTCCAACTTTATTTTAATCCAATACCAGTTCATCAAAATTCATTTTTTTTAGAACCTCATCCCAGCTTCCTTTTTTTTTCACTATCCAATGGCCCTTCCATCACCACGTCCATATAGAGTCAGTTCCATATATTTTTTTCGTCCTCACTCTACACTTTGGAACTTAATGGATGTGCTATCATATCCTCTCACATGTTTTTTTTTTGGCAACCAATGCACCTGATAAGTTTAATTGTATGACCGTTAATGTTATAAAGACACAGTGACTCATATCCCCAATCAATCCCCTTTTCTCTAGTGTCCCCTATTAATTTAAATGCCCTACACTGAACGCTCTTTAAATTTTCGAATAATCTTTTCTTAACTTTTAGAAGTTAGTATTGGCTAAAATGAATACTATAAAAGGTTTATTATAAAAAAAATTAAAAAAAACACACTGTCCCAAGCAAAAATAAGCATCTTACCTTTATTTAGAAGTGCAAACCTTGGTAACAAAAAAAAAAAAAACTGTTACCGGATTTTATAAAAAAAAAACTGACTGTGCAGTTCTATTTTGCCACGGTGTTCCACTAATTATTTACATGAAACCTAACAGTGGTCAATTAAAGGTCCCATGAGGGATCTTATGACAAGATCCTGTTGAGGGATAAATGCATCAGGTCAAGAAATGTAATAAATCACTGTTAGTTCGCTGCTCCTGACATCCTTCTAATGTTTCCTTGGCACTGCTGGTTATATGATCAAGATGTCCTGGACCATCACTTTCACAAAACGTTAATGAGTTCAGAGTTAGGAACCAATTCTAAAGTTTCTTACTTCGCTTTGACTTGGCGGGTAAACCACCGCCGCCGATACTTTTTGGGTGACATATTGTACAATGTTATATTGTATATAATGACCATTCGTATTGTTCGCTTCAATTGCAATAAATGTCTAATGCCGTATATAGTGAGGTCCCTTTACATTTAAAATGGAATTTAAGAAAATACTATGATCATTTAACCCAATCACTTATTGTTTTTGATGATCAAATATACAGCATAATAAGAACGAGGAAAATTTTTAATTTTTTGTTGGTCCAAACAATTGAAATGTTTACTTGCATGTGGCGGATTCATCCTAAATATCGGGCCAAGTGTAAATGGGCACTTTTAGTTAAAATAAATTGGCTATAAAAATGATCACAGGTAGACTTGCACTCCAAACGGTGGTAGTTTATTCATACGCAAACATCAGCAAGACACACGTTCGGGGTCAACACCCCTCATCCCAGGGTTGTTACCCCGAAACGTTGTTTTGATTTGCTGATCGTTTGGCTATTAATAAAACTACGCCCGTTTGGAGTGCAATTGCTACCTTGTGATATTTATAAGCCCTATCGTTCCCTTAAGTGGGAATTCTTTGAACTGTTTGCACACCCCTGGGGTTAGTGTGCAATGGACTTTGGTTTTCTTTAAAATAAGATTGGGTTATGGCAATGTGATTTGTGTTTTGATTTGGAGATGGGCCAAACCTTTCTCTGTTTACGATCTATAGCGCTGACTGAGAGAAATAGTTATTCAGAATGGAGAGTACGGGATCATTTCTTCATTTTTCCCTTATCTGTGTACAGCACAGTGCATGGCTTACTACAGTGGTAGAAAAAAATACATTTGTCTACAGACATCATAAAAAAAAAAAAGAAAGAAAAATGCCATTGGTCTAGTCCTGAATTACTACATAGAAGAATCATTACTATTTGGATTAAAGCTCCATACATATGGCCGAGCATCGCACGTGTACAGGCACTCAGTTGGAGGTTGTTTGTTGAGCCTTCAGGTCAGTGGAAATTTATAAGTTCCCAGTAAATAAAAACGCATGCAGGTAAAGTCTGTTATAAACAGTCTTAAGGGAAATGGGTGTGACTAGGATATGTTTGTTTTCTTTAAGAGACCAAAGATGTTTTTGTGGCAGAACTGCCTACTATCTGCTTTAGGAAATATTAATCTAGTACAAGATGTGTCTAGTCAATTCACCATAGAAACAGACAAGATTATATCAAATTACATTGGTGCACAGCAAGTCAATGGATTCTTTATGTCAAAAATGCTGTCTGGTGTTTAAGTGTCTCATCAATACTAACATGATTGATGGCACTTAGATGAAATGTAATGAAACACTGCTAGCATTCTAACCCAGCCTCGCTCTGTGCCAGTATCCATATGACCAAGAGTGGTTAAAATAGCCACTAAGAGACACTCGCTACTTTAACATAAGAAAATCCTCACGACAGCTATGAATTATGTGCCAAGGGGAATAAATAAATGGTTTTTGTGGTTTTTGCAGTATTCCTTTTCACTGCAGTGCTTAAGGTAGTGTTTTTATAGTTGCTCAGTTATCAAACTTCTCTTTCTGCAACTCAACGTAATATATACATTGAAGTGGCAAGGTGACATGCCTTCCAACACTTATTTCAGGAGGGCTGGCAACATAGTGTTGCTTAATTTTCTTCGCTTCTGAGATACACTAAACATTTAAGTGAAAATTAATGCAGCACCAGAAAAAAATGATCTCCCTGATAATCCGGTCACAATCAGTCTCTCAGTCAAGTATTTGAGATAAAAATGCAACCAATATAACAATACTGGCTGTACAGAATACAGGAGCAAACAAAAAAAATGCGTTGCCAGCCCTAATCAAGAAAGTTGGTACACACAACTAATATTTTTTTGCCCGATCAACAGTGGCCCCAGATTAGCAAGGGGTCACATGTGGTTTCTAGCTTG
Organism: Hymenochirus boettgeri; assembly: GCA_019447015.1. Taxonomy (NCBI): domain Eukaryota; kingdom Metazoa; phylum Chordata; class Amphibia; order Anura; family Pipidae; genus Hymenochirus; species Hymenochirus boettgeri. The sequence goes on along the minus strand of JAACNH010004909.1, from coordinate 16,398 downwards.
ACTGTTTGCTTAAAAGAGGTTGAACCTCCTTATGCTGCTTTCTAAGGTTTGTACACATAACATTGTTCAATGAGCCATGACCCTGACCACAACACATTCATGGACGAATGGCCATTTCGTCCGAGAATTGCACGTGTGTATGCATTCAGTCTGGGTCCTTTGTCGATCTGCCAGGCTCGGTTCCAAATCATACGTAGTTTATCTTCCAGCACCTTACTGGGCGTTCAGGGGTCTGTGTAGAGGCAGCACTCCAAAGTTTTCCACTATTGTTAGGGGTTACTTCTTTAGTTGTAAAATGGTTGCGCTCATAAAAGGATAAATGATACAAAGTGCTTAGTGCAAAAACAAAAGAAAACCCAAAAACAGGATAAAACAGGCATCAAAAACACTTGCAAGTGTTTATGTAGGATCCCCTTGACTCTTTCTAGTCTAATCCTGGCCCCTGCTGACTAAAAGAGTCAAGGGGATCCTATATAAACACTGCTAAGTGTTTTTTTGATGCCTGTTTTTATTCCGTTTTTTAGGTTTCTTTTGTTTTTGCACCAGCACTTTATATTATTGTGTGGTGGTGCACTATAATAAAGCTACCTTTGGTGTAATCATACCATTGACTGGACCTTCATCGTTCTGTAAAGAAAGTAAGTGTATTTTAACCATTTAATATATGTTTTAATGGATTTAATACTTTTAAGAACTTTTAAAACAACTTGATCTTTTTTATCTTTTTATTCCTTTTATAGCGCGAACATTAAAAGTGTCGAGGGTGGACATGTCTTCCAGCACATTGTTAGGAGGCCTGAACATGGCTGTGCTAACATTTCTTTCTTCTGAGATGCACTAATCATTGAGTGATAAGAAAGGATTGCTGGATGAAAGGAACGTAAGCAGCACCAGAAAAAAAAATGATCTCCCTGATAGCCCAGTCAAATCATCATATTTGAGATAAAAGTGCACCAAACATAACAATATTAGCTGTACAATATTTAAAAAATCTGTATAAAAGACCTTGAATATCCTAAAAACACTTCATATAAAAGAGGCATATATGGACATAAGAAGGCATAAAGCAAAAAACTGCACCCGAAATTGTATATACAGCTGATTCTATAGCAAAACAGCTGGCCATTCTTCACAAAATGGCGCTGAATGCATAGAACCGGGATGGACGCAATGACATCATCATGCCATGCTGAAGACCTGGAAGCAGTGCAGACCCGTGAAAATAACATTTAAAAGGATATACACATCTCTACAGGATATCAGTCTTGAAAAAGCTGCTTTATTGCAGTGTGCGTTGAGTTTTTTAAAAAGCAAGGTCAGGAATAGAAACCAAATTTTGTACTGCATTTTTTATCCCCTTTTAATGATGTTTTTTTAATGGAGGTTATTCTGCTGCATCCCATATGCTCTATGCATTTTAAAGAGCTAGGACAGTAAGGAACCCTGTTATTATATTGCAGTAGAATCTGAACAATCCCCAGGCTTTGGATGTTTATGGGAGATTTTTACTGGTGATTTAATTGACTTGCTGAGAACTGTACATTTTTAAGGAATAAAGCTGTTTAAGAAAAGTGCTGGACTATATGTAAGTGTCCTTTTATCTATATATTTATATGGTTAATGTATTTTTTTAATGTAGGTTTTTTTTAACGATATTTATGGTATACTACTGACCACATATTTATTTATTTATTACTGTTATGTTGTGAGGAAGTTTGCCACAGCCTACCTTTGATCAAATGACAATTAACTTAGACACTGAGAACAGAGGGAGAAGGAACAATATCAGGATATGTGGGCTCCCCCATAGACCTCCACCTCCCTTAGGCCAAAAACTCTAAATTTCCAAGAGATGAAGTCCACTTTCGTTCGACAAAAGAGTATATTATGATTCAATATCGAAAATTCACGATCTTATTCATGAAGAGGCACATATTCAACCTCTATCCTGAATTATGTATTCAGGATAGACACTAAACGCAAACGACAACTTAAAAGCCACCACTCCAGACTCTCAATAAACACCAAATATCTCTTACAGATGGGGCTAACCCATTTCAACTTACCACAAGACACACTGGAGTAACCCATACCTTAGCTACCCAGAAGAACTACTTACATTCTTGTTTCATCATCTTCCAGAAATCCCCCTCCCTGATTGAGAGGACTTCCCACCCTTCCCATTGGATTCCATATCCTTGGTCCTCACATCACCAAAGAGATCATCCCAATTTTCCAACCAACCGAATCTCCCATTACTTTGGCCTCAGGCAACACACCTAGATCCTTGCTTTGACCATACAATTACTTGACCAGATATTCTCGCCCTGGCTTCCAGACCAATTGGTTGCAACAAGGCCATGTAGTTGCCAAGATTTACATATAATGAAACCTAAATGAAACAAAAATAAAACAGAACTTATTCACAAACGTAACCCAGTTAGTGCCACAAACATAGCCGCAAACATCCCACCCAACCTACCCACTGCTGCTCCACTACTCTCAAGCATATGCTACCCTTCCTCTATCCTCTACCCTCTGGGGAACCTTCTCCTTTCCCCACAAGAGAACCAGAGAGAGAATTGACTATATCTTTGTCACACATTCTGGAATACGTCTCTTAAAACCAATACTACCATCGAATCTCTGACATGGCCAGATCATGCTCAGAAACAGCAGACTTAACACGGACAAAATACACCCCTAACAATATCATGTGGACTAAATGTAAAAGCACTGTAAACATCCAGTATACTGGGAGAACATCAAAGAAGCCATAGAAACACTTTAACCACTAACAAAGCTAGAGTTTCCCCTTCTATGATGCTATGAGAGGGGCACATACGCCAGTGATAAGAGGCCACTGCATTAAACTAGCATCCCGCCTTAAACAAACCATAAACAAAAAATTACGAGAACTCACTAAGAACCTTAAAGAAGCAGAGGACAACTATACTATACATCATCCATCACAAAACTCCACAAGTGTTCGCAAATAAGCAGTCCTAAAAGACCATTACATCTCAAACAACAAAAGATTTAGATGGGCAAAACACCCATTCTATGAAATTAAAAGGCCCACACTCTACTAGGCAAACTTCCTAAACATCACATAGGAAACATGCACTTCAGTTAGTACTAAAATTGATCAAGGAATCCCGATATATACCCCCCAGGAATAGCAGCCAGGTTTGAATAGATATCAGCATCTTTAATACTGCTTTCCAACCCTCATGGATACCGTATCTCCCGACTTCCCTGACATCAATACACATTTTTCTAATCTCTAGCAATATGCCTAAACTGACACCAACACAACTTAATAAATTAATAATTGTCAATATTATATAGGTATCCCCAACCAACTGAACTGCAGTATATGTACTAATACTCAGTAATCTCAATATTTATTAGTATCCACGTACCATCAGAACTACAGTATATTTATTAATACCAGTAATTCCATATTATATATTAATCCCCATAATACCAACCAGAACTACAGTATATGTATTAATACCAGTAATTCTTAATATTATATATTATCTCTGTACCAACCAGAACTAACAGTCATAGTATTAATACCATAATTCTCAATATTGTATAGTATTCCCTGTACCAACTAGAGATGGCCGAACTTTCGAAAGTTCGAAACGCAACCCATAAAAGTCAATGTGAGTCAAATAGTTCGAAAAGTTCTAATGAAATACAATTAAAATATCAATGTTAACTTAATGTAAATGGCTGTGCGACCTGGGAAATGGTCTGGGAACATTTTCGAATATCCAGGACATTCAAAAAATCATTTTTACTCTCACTCGCGCTATTTTTCGATCTCGTTCGCGCCTAGGTACCATGTACATTTTACTTGCGGATTCAATGCTCGCGTATAGGCTTAATGGACCTTTACTCGTAATTCGATGTTTCGCGCCTAGATACCATGGATATTTTTACCTCTCGCGAATTTGATTGCTCACTTATAGGTTTTAATGTACCCTTACTCTTGGATTCAATGCTCGTGTGATAGGTATAACAGGCATTTTACTCGCCCATTTCGAACGTCGAACATTCAATATTTATCGAAAGTCTAAAATATTGAAATTTTTTTAGTATCTGATTGGCTGGAACGTGCTACATTTGTTTTTTTTTAAACTTTATTTGGCTTGATAATGGAAAAGTTTTTCATTAGTCTTCATATTTGTTTCTGTCTTTATCCTACCAGCTACACTAGACTTATTAAAAAACGCATTATAATGATGTTAAAGGCCATGTCCACTCCCAAAACTAAATTTAAACCCACACTTGGCCCCACAGTACTGTTTAAAAAAAATCCTTAACTTACATCCCTGCTCCTTATGGTTCCCCGTATCCATGTCCAAGCCCAGGAAACTGAGTAGTGGTTGTCTTCCTGGCCAAACGTCTCTGCTGCCTCTTGTCTAAGCCTCTGTGAGGGATGGTGACATGTGCAGAGGTCCTCCCCCCCCTCCCTTCATCCCGATCCCTTTTTCTTCTTCTTGCAGTCTTAAAAGTCTAAAAACTTTCATCTGAACTTTATGAATAGAATCTAAATTATACTTACGATCCTTGCTATAAGTCTTGTTCTCTATGGCTGCCGGTCCGACCCCTTGCTTGTAGTTCCGACAGGCAGGGAGCCCCAACCAAATTGACCTGGAACGAGGAGCTGTAAGTAGAGTTTGGAATCAATTTTAATAAACTTCTAACATAGCGTTGAGGGTGGGGAGGGTTTGCCTTGCAATATGTCAACAAGTTATATGGAGGGGTGGAGATGCCTTTAACTAGCCGTGTTTGTTATCTCATATATGTGAATAGACTATGGTGTGCCAGACACACTGTTGTTTTTGTTTACTTTAAATCAAGCATGTAAGGGATGTTTTGGTTTGGCTCAGTTTATTCAGACAGACAGAATTACTGCACATTTTATCCTGTCTTGGATGTTAAGGTATTAAAATAAAGGGAACATGGACCTATCTAATACAAAAGTTGACCCTGGGTGTCTTTGCAAGCAGAACAACACAAGGACCAAAGCAAATTACAAATTATTTAGATGAAAAGAAACCTTGGTAATCCAATGAAGGACATTCTCCTATTGATAGCTTAGCAATAAAGGCCACACCAGTTATCATAATAATAATAACTAATAATAATCATAATAGTAATAATATAATAATAATAAGAATAATAATACTATAGTAATAATAATAATACCTGAACACATTGATATAAATAATAAAAATAATAATAATAATAAATAATAATATGAATAAATACATAATAATATCAAATAACAATTAAATACACATACTATAAATATCAATAATATACATATTAATATAACTAATGAATAATAATAATTAATGATTAACATATTAATATTCATATTAATATCATTTTATAAATAATAATCATTTTATAAATAATAATACTAAGAATTTATTAAAAAATTATAATATAAATAATATAAATAATAATAATATAATTAACAAAATATATTATAAAATCTTTCATAGCCTAAGCATTCCGGAAAGTTTTTTATGATTTACCGCCTCATTTTCTCTCAAATGGTTTCTTCTCCCTTGACATCACAGGGACTCACCAGCTGAATCATATAATTGGCAGAGCAGAGAGGTTTCATCATCAGTTATCAGAAATATTGTAGAGGTAGTCACTCAAAATGGGGTAATTTTTTTGCGACCAAGGAGGGGATTTTTTTATACGGGTCAATCAACCAGTTCATCCATATTGGATACGATACCTAATATGCAGGAACTGTATATGGTGTTTAATATGGTGTACTTCAGAGGAATTTTACCATTGTTAACGTCAGATGGAGTAATATGAAAGGTAAGTGACACATTTTTGACTAATAATTTAAATAGTTTTTTGTATAGTAACTCCAAGATAAAACGACATTTTAATATATTTATATTTATAAGATTTATATTTCATAAGACATTTTAACTAATCTATGGTAACCAATCAGATGGGAAAATCTCTGGACTATTTGTGTTAATTAGATTTTAATACGTCCTTTAAACATGCAACGCAGTGCATTAAAGTAACTGTATCGCCTCAACTGCTTTAGAAAGAGTAAAGGTATGCAGCCCTCCCCAGTCCAATTTTTTCCCTATTTCGAGCTCTCTCTGCTTTCAATTAGCCACACTGTGAAGGGTGTGTAAAATTCGGTCTGCCTGCAACTGTCACTCAAAACTAGCATGTAAGAAAACCTCCTCCATCCACCCATCCTTGATCAGCTTGATTATGTAGGTGTATCCTGCACCCAAACAGTTCAGGTTTGTTTGACTGGCAAGCAGAAGGATAGAGGTTGTACAGACATTCCCACCAGCCATGACAAGTGGATATGTTGATCATGCCTGGGCCCACTAGGAGGCGGGCTTTTATGCACTCATCTTTGCTTGTGATATCTAAGGGAGGGCAGCAAGTTTGTAAATGCACAGTGTGTGCACAGTGTGTGTGCTGGAAGTGTGGACCATGTAATGGGGATGTGGTGTTTTTTATTATTGTTTCTCCCTTTAATGTAAATATATTTATTCAGCACAGTAAATGTTTATAGACATGCGTTTTAGGACATCCGTTCAGATTGAAATCAAGTTAAGTAACCACTTAAGGAAGTGTTTACTCAGAAATGACATACTTCTGTATAATAAACTCCCCTGCCCCAAGCCCCCAGGAATTCTTTCTTGTGAAAACATTCTGCATAGCCTCTGCAATCAGGTTGTAAAGTTCTGCTCGTTTTTGGTGGGAGTGTCCTTCCTCTGCACTGCTTGTTGTCTATCTGCTGTCACTGACATGTTTATAACCCCCCTTTTGACCCCATGACTAATAGACTGTTCTCTCTCTTTAGATCACTTTTTTTGCTGCATCAGATAAGAGTTTACTGGCACATAGAGAGGGGAAAATGAACACAACTCATTCCTGAACTAAGTATTACTTGCAGACAACTTCCCTCACTTGGTACTGATTAAGTAAATAAAATGTATATATTTAATGTTTACTTTGATTTCTATTGTTTCTATATAGCAGTGTGTAACTGAGTCTGTCAGTGTTTTGTGTACCTGAGTCTGTCCGTGGTTTTGTGTATCTGTGTGAGTCCTGTCAGTGTTGTTTGTGTAACTGTGGTACAGCCCTTTCCCATAGTGCCTATGCATCGGTTTCAGTGTGGCATAGTAGTGTAGTGGGAGACGACATCCATGATGTACAGCCCTTTCCCTTTTCCCATAGTGCCTTTGCATCACTTTCATGTGGCATAGTGTGAAGATGACATCTGTCCAGCCTAAGTTGTTATCAGCACTGAACTGTTCCTTTAAAGATAGTATGGCCGTAAAATATAGTCTCTCTCTCTCTCCTTCTCTCTCTCTCTCTATCTTTCTATCTATCTCTCAACTGTCCCATCTATCTATCTATCTTCTATCTATCTTTTTCGGTCCTCTCATCTATCTATCCTCTTGTTCTGTCCGTCTATTCTATCTTATCTATCTCTCTATCTATCTATCTACTATCTATCTATCTAAATGACAAGACCTGAGAGTGCCCTGGAACTTTTATATTTTGTTGGATATCTGATCTATCTCTCTTCTGTCCATCTACTATCTATATATCCTATCGATCTATCTATCTCTCGTTCTGTCCCGTCTATCTCTCTTTCTGTCCGTCTATCTTTATATCTATCGATCTATCGTTCCACTTGCGTTCTCTCTGTCTATTGATCTATCTATCTCTATCTATCTACATATCTATCTATCATCTATATCTCTCTATATATATTATAATCTCTCTACAAGATCTATCTATAATATATTTTCTATCTATCTGTAATATATCTATAATCTATCTATCTATATAAATCTATCTATCTACATATCTTCTATCTATATACATAATCTATTTACATATCTATCTTATATAATCATCTATCTAATCTATCGACATGTCTGTCTGTCTGTCTATCTATATATAATCTATCTATCTTTCTATCTATTGTTGTGTCTGTTTATACAATTTTTTAAATTTTAACCTTCCATATTCTTTACTTTATCTCCCATATTAGTAAAAAATCTTTTCTCTCTGTGTCTCTCTCGTTCAGACAATTCAAACAATATGAGGTAACTCTGGGCACTGCACTTCAACTCTCTCAGTCTGCCTCCTTCTCTCAGTCTATGGTCCCGATTCCCTTCTTTAATTCCTGCCACGGAGTCACGTTTCCACTCGCACCACACACTCATGATTGTGTGCACGTACGGACCACACTAGACCCCCATAGCTACCTTTGCTGCTTTAAATTTTGCTGACATCTTTGCATCTTTTATGTGACCAGTAGCTTTAGCTCATCCCTCCAAAATTCCCTTGTTCCCACATGTTCAGTAGTCCAAAAGGTAGTTCTCCGCCACTGTGCACGCTTAATATCATCTCGATGCACACAAGCATGGCATGGCAACAGACATTTTTGCATTGACATCACTTCATGCGGGTACACCTGCTGGGGAAGCCGGAGAGATTACCTTTTGCAACTACTGAACATGTGATACCAGGAACTCTGAGGGGCGGAGCTACACGGTCACATAAACAGATGTCAGCCAATTTAAAGCAGCACAATTAGGCTCTGATGGTCCTAGAAAAAAAGTAATTACTTTTTAAAAGCTGCAGCTTCGAAATAAACTAAACATTGTTTACACGCAGCATACTTATCACTTTAAAATAAAATATATGTAATACACATAAGATAAGAATTGCAGTGAGAATGAATTCTGTACAATTGTATTCGTTACTACATAGAAAGCTTTAAACGGTTTTTTTTATTTCATCTTATAATTAGATCTGTAAAATCATTAATGGAAAGAAAAAAATGGTTCTTTATCCCCATGTATGGAGCGGCTGCACCGGCCTGTGTAGGAGACTGGTGAAGAGGATGATAACCCGACCAACCACATTTGAAGTGCGATGGTCAACAACACAAAGATAATTGTGGTTGGTAAAGACCCTGTAGGTCCTGCAGGACCAGTGGACAATCAGAAGAAGGCGTCAGCATAGCCTGGTACAGTATAGAATATGGAACGCGTTAATGGGTTAGCTGGTAAAATATTGATATGGAACGGTTAATCGGTAGCTGTAAGTAAAGCAGAGGAGGAAGGAAGTAGCTGCCGGCGTATATCCAGGATTTTAAAAAGTAACCACTGCCTTGGCATAACCAATCAGGATCTTCACTTCGCGCTGCCTTGTGCATGCGCGCTGACATCATTCTTATAAAATGCAAGCTAAAGCAGAGCATCAGAGGAGCGGTCTGGAGAACGTAGCTCCCTGGCTGGCTGTTTTCTGCTGCTTGCCTACTACAAGTTTTCAGTAACTTACTTACTGCTGTGCCTTGCCTGATTGTGTAGTAACTCTCTTGTTAAGTTTGTGTGACTGGTGTGGCTATTGTTGCGGGAAAGCATTTCTAGGTAAGGGGTTGGGAGGAGGGTCTGGCCTACGGGGGTCTGTTCTTGGGTAAGGTTTTTTGTGGTGTCTACTGGCCCTGAGTGGTGGGCTTGTTGTAGGACACCGACAACCGCTAAACTTCGGGGGACTGTCTTCTGTGGGACGCTGATAACCACAAAGAGAGTCCCCATAAAGTCCTTGGAAGTTAGCGGCGTCCCACAGAAACAGTCCCTGGCAAGTTCAGCGGCTTCCTACAGAAGACACGGTCACAGAATTTCAGCAGCGTCCACAAAAGATGGTCCCCAGAATTTTAGCGGCCTCCCAGAGAAGACAGTCCCCAAAAGTTATGCGTGTCCCACAGAAGGAGGTCCCCAGAAGTTCAACAAGCGGCGTCCCACAGAAGGCAGTCCCCAGAATTTTCACGCATCCCACAAAAGGCAGTCCCCAGAAGTTCAAGCGGCACAGAAGACATTCCCCAGAATTTCAGCGATGTCCGACAGAAGACGGTTCTCAAAGTTCAGAGGCGTCCCAAAGAAGATGGTCCCCCAGAAGTTCACGCGCGTCCCACAGAAGACTCGTCCCCAGAATTTCAGCAGCGTCCCACACAGACGGTCCCCAGAGTCCGCGGTTCCCACAGAAGACAGTCCCCAGAATATAGTGGAGTCCCACAGAAGACAGTCCCCAGAAGTTTCAGTGCATCCCACATAAGAACGGTCCCCAGAATTCAGCGACAATCCACAAAAGACGGTCCCCAAAAGTTTAGTGGTGTCCTACAGAAGACGGTCCCTGGAGTTCAGCACAGCGTCCCACAAGATGGTCCCCAGAATTCAGCATCATCCCACAAAAGACAGTCCCAGAATTCAGCAGCGTCCCACGCAAAAGTGTCCCCAGAAGTTCAGTGGCGTCCCACAGAAGATGGTCCCCAGAAGTTCAGCGGCATCCCACAGAAGACAGTCCCCAGAATTCAGCAGCGTCCCACAGCAAAGGTCCCCAGAAGTTCAGTGGCGTCCCACAGAAGATGTCCCCAAAGTTCACGGCACCACAGAAGATGGTCCCCAGAAGTTCAGCGGCGTCCCACAGAAGATATCCCCCAGAAGTTCAGCGACGCCACGACTTCCCCCACACAGACGATCCCCCAGAAGTCCGCGGCGTCCCCCAAAAGATGGTCCCTGGAAGTTTCAGTGGCATCCCCACAGAAGAGGGTCCCCAAAATTCAGCAGTGTCCCACAGAAGACGGTCCCCAGAATATTCAGCAGTGTCCTACATAAAAAGTCCCCCCCCAAAGTACAGTGTAGTTCCACAGGAGACAGCCAGCCAAAGTCTAGCGCGTCCCACAGAAAGACTGGGTCCCTGAAAGTTCACGGTGTCCCACAGAAGATAATCCCCAAAAGTTTAGTGGTGGTCCCACAGAAGATGGCCCCCAGAAGTTCAGCGGCGTCCCATAGAAGATGGTCCCGAGAAATTCAGTGGCGTCCACAAAGATGGTCCCCAGAAGTTCAGTGACGTCGCAAAGCATCCCACAGAAACGGTCCTCAGAATTCCAGCAGCGTCCCACAAGAAGATGTTCCCCCAGAATTTCCTTGGCGTCCTACAGAAGATGGTCCCCAGAAGGTCATCGGCGTCCCACAGAAGACGGTCCCCAAAAGTCCATCGTCATCCACAGAAGACAGTCCCAAGAGTTCACAGTGTTCCCAGAAGATAGTCCCCCCAGAAGTTGATGGCGGCATCCTCAGAAGAACGGTCTCCAGAAGTTCAGCAGTGTCCCCACAGAAGAAGGTCCCCAAAAGTTCACCGTGTCCACAAGAGGGTCCCCAAAGTTCAGCAGTGTCCCACAGAAGACATCCCCCAGAAGTACAGTGGAGTTCACAGAAGACAGTCAGCAGAAGTCTAGTGGCGGTCCCACAGAAGACAGTCCCAGAAGTTCAGCAGGGCTTCCCACAGAGACGGTCCCCAAAATTTTAGCAGTTCCCATAAAGCCGATCCCCAAAGTTCACAGCGGCGTCTCCAGCAAGATGGTCCCCAGAAATTCGCGTCATCCCACAAAAGACAGAATGACAGTCCCAAGAAGTTTCAGCATTTTTCCCAGAGAAGACAGTCCCCCCAGAAATTTAGCGGTGTCCTACAGACAGTCCAGCAGAAGTTCAAGCGGTGTCCCACAGAAGACAGTCATCAGAGGTTCAGCTCGGCTCCCAGAACATCCCGGAAATTCAAGCGGTGTCCCCACAGAAGATGGTCCCCAGAAGTTCAGTGGCATCCCACAGAAGACAGTGCCTGGAAGACGGCCCCCAGGAGTTCAATGGCATTCCACAGAAGACAGTCAACAGGAGTTCAGTGGCCTCCCACAGAAAAAAGTCCCCAGAAGTTCAGCGGCATTCCACAAAGAACGGTCCCCAGAAGTTCAGAGGCATCTTACTGAAGATGGACCCAGAAATATCAGCTGTGTACCACGAAAACGTCCCTAGAAGTTCAGCAGCGTCCCACAAGAAAGTCTCCAAGAATTTTAACGGCACCCACGAAGACATAAGCAAAGTTCAGCGGTGTCCCCACAGAAAACGGTCCCCAGAATTTCCAGCGCGTCCCACAGAAGACAAAGTTCAGATGGCGTCCCACAGAAAATAGTCCCCAAAGTTCAGCGTTGTCCCACAGAAGACTGTCCGTAAATTTCAGCAGTGTCCACAAAGATGGTCCCCAGAAGTTTACAGGCATCCCACAGAGAGATCCCCAGAAGTTCAGCAGCATCCCACAGAAGACAGTCCCCAGAGTTCAGCGTGCCCCCCACAAAGACAGTCCTCAAAGTTCAACGGTGTCCCCAAAAGACAGCCAGCAGAAGTTCAGCTTCATCCCACAGAAGACAGTCAGCAGAAGTCCAGCGGCGTTCCACAGAAGACGGTCCCTAGAAGTTCAGTGGCATCCCACAGAAATATTTCCCAGAAGTTCAGGCGGCGTCCCACGAAGACGTCTCTAGAAGTTCTCAGCGTCCCACAGAATAAGGTCCCCAGAAGCTCAGCGGCATCCACAGAAGACATTTACCAGAAGTCCAGCGGCAACCCACAGAAGACTTCCCCAGAATTTCAGCAGCGTCCCACAGAAGACAGTCCCAAGAAGTTCAACGGCTCCCACAGAAGACAGTAAAAAAGTTCAGAGTTCAGCGCGTCCCACAGAAAACGGTCCCCAGAAGTTCAGCGGCGTCCCACAGAAGATGGTCCCCAGATGCCCACAGAAGACAGTAAGAAAAGTTCAGAGTTCCACAGCGGCGTCCCCCAGAAAACGGTCCCCAGAAGTCCCAGCGGTGTCCCACAGAAGATGGTCCCCCAGAAGTTCAGTGCGTCGTCCCACAGAAGATTCCCTAGAATTTTAGCACATCCCACAGAAGACGGTTCCCAGAAGTTCACGCGGCATCCCACAGAGGACAGTCAGCAGAAATCCAGCGCGTCCTCACCAAGAAGACAGTCCCCAGAAGTTCAGCAGCGTCCCACAGAACACAGTCCCCAGAATTCAATGGCATCCTACAGAAACATAAGGCAAACGTTCAGCGGCATCTCAAGAAACGGTCCCCAGAAGTTCCAGCGGCATTCCACAAAGACGTCCCCAGAAGTTCAGAGGCTCTCACTGAAGACGGACCCAGAATATCACAGCCGTGTACCATCACAAAACGGTCCCTAGAAGTTCAGCAGCGTCCCACAGAAGAAAGTCTCCAGAAGTTCAGCGGCGTCCCACAGAAGACAGTTAGCAAAAGTCCAGCGGCATCCCACAGAAGACAGTCCCAAGAATTTTAATGCAGATCCCACAGAGACAGTAAGCAAAAGTTCAGCGGTGTCCCACAAAAAGGGGTCCCCAGAATTTTCAGCGGCGTCCCACAGAAACAAAGTTCAGAGGCTCCCACATAAAATAAGTCCCCAGAAGTTCAGCGGGTTCCCACGAAGACTGTCCGTAGAATTTCAGCAGGTCCTCCCACAGAAAATTGGTCCCCCAGAAGTTTAGCAAGCATCCCACAGAAGACAGTCCCCAGAAGTTCAGCGGTGTGCCCCCACAGAAGACAGTCCTCAGAAGTTCAACGGCGTCCCACAAAAGAGAGTCACCATAAGTTCCGCTTCATCCCCACAGAAGACGTCAGCAGAAGTCCCAGCGGCGTTCCACAAAGATGGTCCCTAGAGTTCAGTGGCATCCCACAGAAAATAAAGACATTTACCAGAAGTCCACGGCAACCCACAGAAGACAGTCACCAAATTCAGCGGAGCCCTCAAAGAACATTCCCCAGAAGTTCAACGGCGTCCACAAAAGACAGCTATCAAAAGTCCATCATGTCCCACAGAAGACAATCCCCAGAAGTTCAGCACGTCCCACAGAAGACATTCCCAAGAAGTTCAGCAACGGCATCCCACAGAAGATGGTCCCCAGTTGTCCCACAAGACTAAGTTCAGAGAAGTCCCATAGAAATGGTCCCCAGAAGTTCACAGCGTGGTCCCCCAGAAAACGGTCCCCAGAAGTTCAGCGCGTCCCACAGAAAGTTCCCCCCAGTTTTTCCCACCAGAAGACGAAGTTCAGAGAAGTCCCATAGAAAATGGTCCCCATAATTTTCAGCGGTGTCCCACAGAAGGTCCCTAGAATTTTAGCAGCGTCCCCACAGAACGGTCCCCCGAAGTTCAGCGCAGCGTCCCACAAAGACAGTCAGCAGAAGTTCAGTGCGGCATCCCCACGAGACAGTCCAGCAGAATCCAGCGGCGTCCACAGAAGAACAGTCCCCAGAATTCAGCAGCGTCCCACAGACCCAGTCCCCAGAAGTTCATGGCATCCTACAGAAGACAGTAAGCAAATTCAGCGCGGCATCGCTCCAGAAAACAGTCCCCAAAGTTCAGCAGCGTGCCACAGAAGATGGTCCCCAGAATTTCGACAATGTCACACAGAATACAAGTTCAGAGGCATCCCACAGAAAACGGTCCCAAGAAGTTCATCGGCGTCCACAAAAGAGGGTCCCTAAAAGTTCAGTGGCATCCCACAGAATGACGGTCCCCAGACAGTCAGCAGAGTCCTATGGCATCTCACAGAAGATGGTCCCCAGAAGTTCAGTGGCAATCCCACAGAAACAGTCCCCAGAAGTTCAGTGGCGTCCCACAGAGACAGTCCCCAGAAGTTCAGTGGCGTCCACAGAAGACAAGTCCCCAGAAGTTCAGTGGCGTCCCACAGAAACAGTCAGCAGAAGTTCAACGGCGTTTCATCACAAACAGAAACAGTCCCCAAGTTCACCAACGTTTCACAGAAGACAGTCAGCTGAAGTTCAGCGGCGTCCCACAAAAGACAGTCCGCAGAAGTTCACGCGGCGTCCCACAGTAACAGTCCCAAGAAGTTCAGCCACGTCCCACAGAAGCTGGTCCCCAGATGTTCCACAGAAGACGAAGTTCAGAGAAGTCCCACAGAAAATGGTCGCCAGAAGTTCAGTTGCATCCTACAGAAGACAGTAAGCAAAGTTTCAGCAGCTCCCACAGAAACAGGTCCCCCGAAGTTCAGCGCGTCCTACAGAAGATGGTCCCCAGAATTTCGACGATGTCACACAGAATACGATGTTCAGAGCATCCCACTGAATGGTCCCCAGAAGTTCAGCGTCCTCCCACAGAAGACAGTCCCTAGAATTTTAGCAGCGTCCCACAAAGATGGTCCCCCGAAGTTATCGCATCCCACAGAAGTGGTCCCCAAAAGTTCAATGCGTCCCACAGAAGACGGTCCCCAAGACAGTCAGCGGAAGTCCTATGGCGTCCCAAGAAGATGGTTCCCAGAAGTTCACAGCGGTGTCCCACAGAAGAACAGTCCCTCCAGGAGTTCAAACAGCGTTTCACAAGACAGTTCCCCAAAAGTTCAACACGTTTCACAGAAAGCATCAGTCAGAAGTTTAGCGGCGTCCCACAGAAGACCAACACTAGAAGTTCAGCGGCGTCCACAGAAGACAGTCAGCAAAATCCAGCGGTGTCCCAGACAGACCAGTCCCCAGAAGTTCAGCGACGTCCCACAGAAGACAGTCCCCAAAGTTCAGCGACGTCCACGAAGACAGTCCCCAAAGTTCCAATGGCATCCCACTAAAGACAGACAGCAGAGTTCAGCCGTCACCCACAGAACACAGTCAGCAATTTCACGGCGTCCCACAGAAAGACCAGTCAGCAGAAGTTCAGCGCGTCCCACGAAGACATTCAGCAGAAGTTCAGCGGCGTCCCCACAGAAGACAGTAAGCAGAAGTTCAACGGCGTCCCACAGAAACGGTCCCCAGCAGTTCAGCGGCGTCCACAGAAAGATGGTCTCCAGAAGTTCAGCGCGTCCCCCACAGAAGATGGTCCCAGAATTCAGTGATGTCCCACAGAAAGATCTCCTAGAATTTCACCAGCATCCCACAGAAGAACGGTCCCCAGAAATTCAGTGGCCCCCCACAGAAGATGTCCCCAAGAGTTCATCAGCGTCCCACAGAGAGGGGCCCCAAAATTTCAGCGGCTTCTTACGAAAGACGGTCCCCAAAGTTTATGTGTTTTACAGAAGACAGTCTTCAGAAGTCCCAACGGCATCCCACAGAAGACAGTCCTTAGAAATTTGCGGCGTCCCAAGAAGACTGGTCATTACAAGTTTCAGCGCATTCCATAGAAATGGTCCCCGGAAGTTCAGAGCCATCCCACTGAAGATGGTCCAAAGAAGTTTAGTGGTGTTTCCACAGAAGATAGTACCCAGAAGTTCAGCGGCATCTCACAGAAGACATCGCAGAAGTCCAGCGACGTCCCCTAAGAAGACAGTCCCCAGAAGTTCCCAGCATCCCACAGAAGAAAGTCGAAGACAGTCCCTAGAAGTTCAGCGGCATCCCACAGAAGACGGTCCCTCAAGACGGTCCCCAGAAATTCAATGGCCTCCCACAGAAGATGGTCCCCACAAGTTCATCGGCGTCCCACAGAAGAGGGTCCCCAAAAGTTCAGCGGC
>JAACNH010004908.1:10645-22304 GCA_019447015.1 Hymenochirus boettgeri | reverse complement strand
ATGTTTCATTTCTTTAGCCTTCGCCTCTGTGCTAGTGGGGATGTTCTCGGCTCTGTGTTGCAGGGTTCTGATGACACCCAGCTTGTGATCTAAAGGGTGGTGGGAGTCAAACATCAAATACTGATCTGTGTGTGTTGGTTTTCTGTAAACCTCTACTTCCAGTTTACCATTTTCCTTAACTTCTACCAAGCAGTCCAAGAAAGCCAGTTTGTTGTTTTGTACCTCTTCCCTTGTGAATTTATGTTTTGGTCCACCGCATTATCACAGACATGACCCCAGACCGTCCTCACCCTAGAATGCCGTGCCCCCACCCACCGCAACATCACAGACATGCCCCATCCACCTATTCAAACCGGGACGGTTGGGGGGTATGGATTACATGGGAATTACCTGCATTACCTGAACTTAAGCACCAGACACACTGCCACACGTCACACACAGTTACAACTAAAAGAATAAAGACATCTTGGCACTTTCAATTCGCACCAGAAAGTAACGTTATTGATTGGGATCTAATAGTCAATATAAAGTGGTCCTTGTGCAAGGATAAAGTGCAAACAAGGTGACACACTGCTCACTAATGTGCACAAAATAGAGCACGCTTATAACACACACAGAGCTCAGACAGCGCAACAGAATGAAGTCCGACTTTAACAACGCAGACAAAGAGCCGCACGTCACATGATCAGAGACACTGACACCTGTCAGTCATTCAAGTGCTGCGATATTCAGTTACAATCAACGTTTTCTCCATGTCAAATTCCATGTAGCATGTTCACGTGTAGGTTTACCACAACATTTGTATATTTACACTCCAAGTGGAAAAACTGATAACGTTGTGTACAAGGTTTTGCTATAAACATGTGTGTTATATGTCCTTCAATCAATGTCACCTCCTCAACTCATAACTATTACATACATGACGTACATAACTATTACATACATGACGTAGTGACGGGGTACAGTGACTATATTGATGGGTTGCAGTGACGGGGTACAGTGACTATATTGATGGGTTGCAGTGACGGGGTACAGTGACTATATTGATGGGTTGCAGTGATGGGGTACAGTGACTATATTGATGGGTTGCAGTGACGGGGTACAGTGACTATATTGATGGGTTGCAGTGACGGGGTACAGTGACGGGGTACAGTGACTATATTGATGGGTTGCAGTGACGGGGTACAGTGACTATTCCCTGTCACTGGGTGTTGAGTAGGTTCTCGAGATTGGAAAGTAATAAATCCTGTAGATCTGAGGGGGCGGGAAGGAAAGTGGGTGTAGAAAGTCTTTCCAATAACCAGGGCCTGAGGGATCCTGAGGATTCTCCATATAATCAGCAGCCAGGGAGGGGTTAACACCAGTGGATAAATCTCCCCTGCTAGGGGGCAGCACTTCCATTACCCCAATAATCCCCGGCAGGGCTGTGGCCCCAGAGTGAGAGGGTCCAGAGGTGGTGAGAGTTGTAGTTTGGAATCACTGCAGAGAATGTTTATTACACTGGGAGTGATCGTCTTTCCGAGGGGCCAATCTCTCTGTGATTCTCATCCGACTGGACAAACCTGTCTGGGTTCGTGGAGGACATAGGACAGTGGGTGGACCTGGAACTGGTCCCGTCCTGTAAATATGGGGGAGGGGAGGTTTCTATCCCAGTCAAATGTCATGTAAACCAGTGTCACCACCTGGTCTAGTCACAAGGTGACTTTATAGTACATTGGCCCTCTATGGTGGGTGCTGCCACACTGCACTGCTTTATATACAACACAATGGTCGCACTATGTCCCTCCTGGTATTATCTAAGGCTGGGACAGTCGGAGGGACTACGAGCGATCGCTCAGCTGGGACAAATGTCTGTCGGTCGCGGGCGAATTTGCAAACGATCAATCGCGCGTTCCCATAGGGAACCGCATGGTCGATCCGAATTTACCGACACAGCCAATCGAATGTTCGTACGGACGAACGAACGAGGTCGGTCGCCACACACCAGCAGATATTTTCGGCCAACCGTCTGAAAGTGTTTGAATCGATCTGCTGGTGTGTACCCACAGAGACATCAAAATCACTGCAATTATCTAATGACCTCCATACAGACAGACTGCTCGGCAGCACAATGCGGCCTGGTCTATACTACGGGAGTGATAGACACCCATCAATCTCCATCATGAAGTGACATGGCCATAACAATACGACTACCCCTATCTACCCCTTCAGGTTGTCTGCCCGGAACAACCAGCTTCTTCTGGTCCCCTGGTGTTGTATTAGATCTGTTTGATTTTAAGTTATTCTTTTTATTTATCTCAAAGTGGTCAATGTAAAAAGAGAAACTAACTAGACCTTTTATGGTAATACCATTGGGAACCGAGGTAGCTGGCATGTCTCATTTGGAGTGTAAGTGTTCCTGTTTGGATATGAGGTGGATAATATCTCCTACTTGGGGTGTAAGTGTCCCTGTTTGGATATGAGGTGGATAATATCTCCTACTTGGAGTGTAAGTGTCCCTGTTTGGATATGAGGTGGATAATATCTCCTACTTGGAGTGTAAGTGTCCCTGTTTGGATATGAGGTGGATAATATCTCCTACTTGGAGTGTAAGTGTTCCTGTTTGGATATGAGGTGGATAATACTCCTACTTGTGGGTGTAAGTGTCCTGTTTGGATATAGGTGATAATATCTCCTACTTGGAGTGTAAGTGTCCTGTTGTGGATATGAGTGGATATATCTCCTACTTGGAGTTGTGTTCCCTGTTTGGATATGAGGTGGATAATATCTCCTACTTGAGTGTAAGTGTCCCTGTTTGGATAGAGGTGGATCAAATCTCCTACATGGAGTGTAAGTGTCCTGTTTGGATATGAGTGGTTGGATATATCTCCTACTTGGAGTGTAAGTGTTCCTGTTTGGATATGAGGTGGATCAAATCTCCTACTTGTGAGTGTAAGTGTTCCTTGTTGGATATAAAGGTGGATATACTCTACTGGAGTGTAAGTTCCCTGTTTGGATATGATGGATAATATCTCCTACTTGGTTTGTGTAAGTGTGTCCCTGTTTGGATAGTGAGGTGGATCATATCCCTACTTGGAGTGTAAGTGTTCCTGTTTTGGATATGAGGTGGATAAATCTCCTACTTGGAGTGTAAGTGTTCTGCTTTGGATATGAGGTGGATAATATCTCCTACTTGGAGTGTAGTGTTCCTGTTTGGATAGAGGGTTAGGATAATATCTCCTACTTGGATGGTGTAAGTGTTCCCTAGTTTTTCTGGATATGAGGTGGATATATCTCCTACTTTAGTAAGTGTTCCTGTTTGGATATGAGGTGGATAATATCTCCTACTTGGAGTGTAAGTGTTCCTGTTTGGATATGAGGTGGATAATATCTCCTACTTGGAGTGTAAGTGTTCCTGTTTGGATATGAGGTGGATAATATCTCTTACTTGGGGTGTAAGTGTCCCTGTTTGGATATGAGGTGGATAATATCTCTTACTTGGGGTGTAAGTGTTCCTGTTTGGATATGAGGTGGATAATATCTCCTACCTGGAGTGTAAGTGTCCCTGTTTGGATATGAGGTGGATAATATCTCCTACTTGGAGTGTAAGTGTTCCTGTTTGGATATGAGGTGGATGGTATCTCCTACTTGGAATGTAAGTGTTCCTGTTTGGATATGAGGTGGATGGTATCTCCTACTTGGAGTGTAAGTGTAATGTGGCTGCCAGTGTAATGTGAACATAGAGACAGTGAATACCGGGGTCAGTTACAGAATCTATTACTTATCAGGGATTCCATATCGGTATATAGACATCTGTATAGAAAATACTCTGTACATAGAGACGGTGAATACTGTGTCAGTTACAGAATCTATTACTTATCAGGGATTCCATATCGGTGTATAGACATCTGTATAGAAAATACTCTGTACATAGAGACGGTGAATACTGGGTCAGTTACAGAATCTATTACTTACATGTACTAAATATAAATTACTGGGTAAGAATCGTATAATGTGTAGATGTTCTGGGGAGAAAAAGTTTCACATTAGGATTATAAAATATAAGTTTACTTTCCCTTTAATAGTCAATGTGAACACAATCTTTCCTACAGGAATAAGGGCTGTAGGGAATTTCCATTTACTGTAACAGGAATGTGACCTCTGGCCCACTGTCCAGTCCATAACCTAGTGATGTGTACAGGGGACGTTATAGAGATATAAACACAGCGTATATGGGCCCAGATCTCAGGGTTTGTACAGGATTATCCTCCACACCTGGTGAAACACCTGGTCTCCCGGTCTAACTCAATCCCCTACACAGCAGCCAATCACAGACGGACTAACCAGTTACCTGGATAAACCAATTACTGGTCCCGGTAACACGAGAAGGAAAAAATACCAGATTTAATTTGTCTCTACCGCACTCCGTAGTCTGCAGACAAAACACCTGGACCCTACATTCAATCTCGGGGGATTCGGTAGAACTTTACATTAGGGAATATAAATCCCCAGTAAAATAATATTAATTATCACTATAAATTATAACAAGATCTACAGCTCAGTGTTAGCAGAATCACAGCACGGATTATGGGAATGGATGTTATATTATTATTATTATTGTGGATTTATATAGCGCCAACATCTTCCGTGGCGCTTTACAGTTGCATTAATATGCATGAGGAAAACATACATGTTACATACAAGGGTAGTGCAAGTAATACAAAGCACAAATAATTGAAGTGCTGGTCCAGCAGCATCCAGTGTAGTAAGTTACAGCATTACTGTGGTACAATAGGATGGAGGGACCTGCCCAAAAGCTTACAGTCTAGAGGAGATGGGGATGAGACATAGGGCCCTATTTAAAAATGACCGGTATCGTTATCGTTAAATACCGGTCGTTGTCGGTAAAAAAGCGGTCGTTATTTTACGATAACGATACCGATCTTTAATAAATAGGGCCCATAAGGTGACAGATCAGCATCTGTAACTAAGTTGTCAGTGGATTATAACTAGTCGGTCTGTGATGGGTCAGTAAGAGGGGTAGAAGTGTCCAGGTCCAGATTGTAACCTTACAGTCTAGAGGAGATGGGGATGAGACATAAGGTGACAGATCAGTATCTGTAACTAAGTTGTCAGTGGATTATAACTAGTCGGTCTGTGATGGGTCAGTAAGAGGGGTAGAAGTGTCCAGGTACAGCCCCCGCCCAATACATCTCTCCAATACAGCCCCCCCCACCCCCAGCACAGTCCCCCATACAGCTCCAATCTACCAGCCCCCACAACTCTCGACAATACAGCCCCCCAGACATCTCTCCAAGACAGAACCCCCAGCCTCCCCATACATCTCTAAATACAGCCCCCCCATACATCTCTCCCAATACAGCCCCCCCCACTCCACCCCAGCACCCCCCATACAGCTCTCCAATACAGCCCCCCATACATCTCTCCATACATCCCCCCATCCCCACCATACATCTATCTCCAAACATTCCCCCCCCATACAGTCTCTCAATACAGCACCCCCCCATGACATATCTCCAATACAGCGCCCCCACCTACATCTCTCCAATACAGCCCCCCCCCATACATCTCCTTCTCCATACCAGTTCCCCCTCACATACATCTCTCCAAGAAAGGTCCGCCCCATACATCTCTCACTACATCGACCCCCATGACATAGTCCCAATACCAGGGGCCCCCAGGACAGGCGCCAAGACGCCCCAATAGACAGAGCGCCCGCCAAGAGCAGCCCCCCCAAAAGCGAGCCAAGGAAAGACACCCCCAAAGGGATGCAAGTACAAGAAAAAAAACAAAAATAAACTAATTCAACCCCAGAAAAAATAAATCAGCAACATTCTCTCCAATTACAGCCCCCCCCCCCATAACATCTCTCCAAACAGCCCCCCGATTACACCTCTCCCAATACAGCCCACCCATCCCCCATACATCTCTCCATACAGCCCCCCATCCATTTACTCTCGTCCAATTACAGCCTCCCCATAACTCCCTCCAATACAGGGCCACAACCCACCCACATCTCTCCAAGACAGCCCCCATTTGAGCAATATCGCCCAATACAGCCTCCCCACCCATCCCCCAATACATCTCTCAATACAGCCCCCCCAATACATATATCACTAACGCCCCCCACATGTACATCTGTATCCAAGGACAGCCCCCCCAGGAACATGTCGCTCCAAGACAAGCCCCCCAGCAGACAGCTCGTCCTACCACAATACAGCACCACCAGGGTACAAGCGATCCAGAAAGCCCCCCCAGAAACTCGCAATACAGCCCCCCCATACATCTCGCCAATACAGCCCCCCCATGACATCTATCCAATACATGCGGTCCACCCACAGAAAAGTCGCTCCAATACGTTCCCCCCATAATGGCTCAAGACAGCGCCCACCAGACAGCGCGCCAAAAAGAGCCCCCAGACGAGCGCGCTCAAACAGGCCCCCCAGGGAAAGCGCGCCAAGTCCATCCCCCCAAGCCCCCCCATCGCCCCATCCAGCCCCACCCCCACCCACCCCCCCCAGAAAGCTATCCAAGACAGCCACACAGTACAGCGCGCCACCAAGACAGCCCCCCCCAGACATCGTCGCAAGACATCCCCCCCCCACCACCGCCCCCCCCCCCATTACATAGCGTCCAATTTCAGCCCACCCAGACAGATTCAGAATAAATCCCCCCCCATACATCTCTCAAGAATACCCCACATACATTCTCCAATACAGCCCCCCCATCCATTCTCTCCAATAATCTCCCCTACACTCTCTCCCAATCATCCCCCATACATCTTCCAATAAAGCCCCCATACATCTCTCCAATTACATCATCCCCAATACATTCTCCAATGACAGCCCACCCATAAACATGTCTCTACCAATACAGCCCCCCAATAATCTCTCCCAAATACAAGCCCCCCCAGTCCATCCCTCCATACAGCCCCACACATTCTCCCAATAAGCCCCCCATACCATCTTCTCCAATAAAGCCCCCCCTTGTTAATTACACTCGTCAATACAGGCCCCCCATACAGCGCGCCACTCGCCCCCCAGGGACATCTCTCCAATACAGCCCCCCCCCCCAGACATCGGCCTCCAAAAAGCCCCCCAACATGCGCTCCAAGGACAGCCCCCAGAGCGCGCCAAAGGACAGCCCCCCCAGGACAGCCCCCCCCATACATCTCGCCCACAGCCCGCCCCCCCCATACCGCTCTCCAAGGACGAGCACCCCCCAGACAGCGCGCCCAAGACAGGGCCCCCCCAGACAGCGCGCCCATACAGGGCCCCCCCATACAGCGCTCCAAGACATCGCCCCCAGAAAGAGCGCCAGACAGCGCCCCCTAGACAGCGCGCCAAGACAGCCCCCCCAACAGGCGCGCCAATACATCCCCCCCGAGACAGTCGTCAATACAGCCCCCCCCCCTAATCTCTCCCATAACAGACCCCCAATCATACATCTCTCAATACAGCCCCCCACCCATCCCATCCCCCCCATAATCTCTCCATTAAAAGCCCCCCCCCATACAATCTCTCCAATTCCACCCAAGCCCCCCATACATCTCTCCAATACAGCCCCCCCATACATATCTCCCAAATTACAGCCCCCATGAATCCCTCCTCCACTTACAGCCCACCACAATCTCTCCAATACAGACCCCCATACATTTCCAAACAGCCCAACCGACATCGCTGCAAGAAAGCACCCCCAGAGCACGCGCCAAGATCAGCCCCCCCCCCCCCCAGCCCCCAAAAACAGCCCCCCCAGACACGCGCGCCAAGCACCCCCCAAGCCCAAGCCAGACAGCGCGCAGACAGCCCCCCCCCCCCAGACAGCGCGCGCCCAAGACAGCCCCCATACAGCTCGCCAATGACAGCCCCCCCATGCCCCACCTACCCACCCCCCAGACAGCGCGCAATACAGCCCCACCATACAGCGCGCCAATGACAGCCCCCCCCAGACATGCGGCGCCAGACAGGGCCCCCCAGACAGCGCGCCAAGACAGGGCCACCAGCAACAGCGCGCCAAGACAGGCCCCCAGCCAGCGAGCAAAGACAATGGTGCGCCCCCAGGAAAAGCCGCCACGACAGCCCCCCCAGGACGAGCGCGCCAAGAAAGCCACCCCCAGACAGCGGAGCCAATAAGGTCCCCCCCTAGCCCCCAGGAAGCGCGCCAAGACAGCCCCCCCCGACAGCGCGGCCAAAGTACAGGCCCCCCCCACAGACGCGCCGCCCATATACAGCCCCCCAGACAGTCGGCAAAGATCAGCCCCACCAGGACAGCGCATACAAGACAGGCCCCCCCATACAGCGCGCCAAGACGCCCCCCAGACAGGCGCGCCCAAGACAGGAGCCCCCGTACAGCGCGCCAAGACAGCCCACAGAAAGCGCGCCAAGACGCCCCCAGACAGCGCGCCAAGACATGAGCCCCCAGAAGCGCGCATAGACAGACCATCCAGGACAGCGCGCGCAGAAGACACCACCCCCCATACAGCGTACAAAACATGTCACCCATACATCTAGCCAATAACAGCCCTCAGAACATGCTCTCCAAGACAGCCCCCCCCATAAGCTCTCCAATACAGCCCCCCTACAGATTCTCCAGACAGCCCCCCCAGGACAGCGCGCCAAGACAGCCCCCCCCAGACAGGCGCGCAAGACAGCGCCCCAGAAACAGCGCGCCAAGAAGCGCTCCCCAACAGCGCGACCAAGACAGGACCCAGAAGCGCGCCAAGCGGCCCCATACAGCTGGCCAATACCCAGCCCCCATGCGAGCGCGCCAAGACATCCCCCAGACAGCGCGCCAAGACAGGCCCCAATACAAGCGCTCCAAGGACATGCCACCCCCCAGAAAGCTCTGCCAAGGGACAGCCCCCCCCAATGACAGCTCCCCAATACAGCCCCCCCAGTTACAGCTTCTCCCACTAAAGCCCCCATACATCTCGCCAAACAGCGCCCCAGAAAGCGCGCCAATGTACGCCCCCCCAGACATCTCGCCATACATCCCCCCCATACATCCTCCAAACAGCCCCCAGACAGATCCAATACATCCCCCATACAGCGCTACAAAACATCCCCCCAGACATCTCTCCAAAGAAAGCCCCCGTATAGCATCGCTCCAATACAGCCGCCCAAGACAGCGCTCCCAAGACAGCCCCCAGACAGGCGCCAATCCAGCCCCCCCCCAAGGACAAGGCGCCAAAAGCGCCCCACGACAGCGCGCACACAGAAAGGCCCCAGGAACAGCGACCCCCCCAGAGACGAGGACCCCAGCAGCGCGCCAAGACAGGCCCAGACAGAGCGCCATACCATTTTTTTTCCCCCCATACATCTCTCCAATACATTCCCCCATACATCTCTCCAATACAAATACCACACCATACAGTCTCTCCCAATAAACCACATAAATCTCTACCAAGAACATCCCCCCATACATCCTCCAATACATCCCCCCATACATCTCTCCAATACGCCCCCCCTACATCTCTTCAAATAAGCCCAACCATACATCTCTCCATATCAGCCCCCATCATCTCTCCAATACAGGACCCCATAATTCTCCAATTACAGCCCCCCATTTACATCTCTCCAATAACAAGCCCCCCCATACATCTCTCCAATACAGCCCCCCATAAAGCTGCTCACCGAAGTCGCCCCCCATACATCTCTCCAATAACATTTCCCCATAATCTCTCCAATGGAATTCCACCATTACTATATCGCCAAAGACATGTGCCCCCCTACATCTCTCACTACGGCCCATAATCTCTCCATACAGCCCCCCCATACATCTTGATCTGGCTAAATGAACCGAGGGGGTAAACTCCGCTCTGCTAATGATCTTCTCCTCTCGTCCGTTCTAATCACCTCCTCCCACACCCGTATACAGGACTTTACTAGAGCTGACCCTCCACTCTGGATCTCTCTTCCTCACTTTATACGTCACTCACCATCACTTCATATCTTCAAATACAACCTCAAAACTCACCTCTACAGGCAAGGTTACAATCGGGACTGGACACTTCTACACATATTACTGACCTCACAGACCCCTAGTTATATCCACTGACAACTTTAAGTTACAGATATGATCTGTAACCTATGTTCTAATCCCAATTCCTATAGACTGTAAGGCTTACAATATGGACCGGACACTTCTCCCCTCTTACTGGGACCCATCACAGACCGACTAGCTATAATCCACTGACAACCTAGTTAACAGATATGATCTGTCACCTTATGTCTCATCATTCCTTCTAGAACTGTAAGGTTACAATCTGGGAACATGGACACTTCTTACCCCTCTTTACTGACCCACATCAAGACCGACTAGCTATAATCACACGACAACTAGTTACAGATAGATCTGTCACCTTATGTCTCATCCCATCTCCTCTAGACTGTCAGGTTACAATCTGGACCTGGAAATTCATAACCCTCTTACTGACCCCTCATAAGGACGACTAGATATAAATCCACTGACAACTTAGTACAGATAATGATCTGGCACCTGATGTCTTAATCCCATCTCCTCTAGGACTGTAAAGGTTACTAATCTGGACCGACACTTCTACCCCTTCTAATTACTGACCCATCACAGACGACTAGTTATAATCCACTGACAACTCGTACAGATCTGATCTGTCCCGTATGTCTCTGCCCATCTCCTATAGACTGTAAGGTTTACAATCTTGGACCTGGACACTTCTACCCCTATTACTCGACCCAGCACAGACCGAACTCGGTATAATCCACGACACAACTAGTTACAGATATGATCTGTCACCTATGTCTATACACATCTCCTCAGACTGTAATGTGTTTTTGGGGAACATTGGACCTGGACATTCTACCCCTCTTACTGACCCAGCACAACACGATAGTTATAACACCCACTGGACAAACTTTAGTTAACAGATACTGATCTGCACCTTGGTTCATCCCCAATTCCTCTAGACTGTAGTTACAATGGACATGGACAATTCTACCCCTCTTTACTGACCCAATCACAGACCGGACTAGTTCTAACCCACTGCAATTAGGTACCAGATATGATCTGTAACCTTATGTCTCATCCCCACCATCCCCTAGCCTGTTAAGGTTACAATCTGGACCTGGACACTTCTACCCCTCTTACTGTACCCATCACAGACGACAGGTTATTACCACTGACAACTTAGTTACAGATACTGAGCTGTCCACCTTATGTCTCATCCCCAATCTCCTCAAGATGTAAGGTTACAATCTGGACTGGACACTTCGACCCCTCTTATGACCCAGCACAGACCCACTAGTTAGTAATCCAAGCGACAAACTTAGTTACAGATAATGATCTGTACCCTTAGGTCTCATCCCCATTCCTCTAGCTTGTAAGGTTTCAATCTGGACATGGACACTTCTACCCCTTTATGGAACCATCACAGACCCCAACTATGCTATAATCCCACTGAAACGTAGTACAGATACTGATTGTCACATTATGTCTCAGCCCCAATCTCCTCTAGACTGTAAGGTTACAATCGGGACTGGACACTTCTCTCTACCTCTTATGACCATCCACCAGACCGACTAGGTTATAATCACTGACAACTTAGTTAAGGATACTGATCTGTCACCTTATGTATCATCCCCATCTCCTCTAGACTGTAAGGGTTGCAATCTGGGACCTGGAC
>JAACNH010004908.1:0-10471 GCA_019447015.1 Hymenochirus boettgeri | reverse complement strand
TATCAATGTATCAACCTGATATCAATGTGTCAACCTGATAACAATGTGTCAACCTGGTAACAATGTATCAACCTGATAACAATGTATCAACCTGGTAACAATGTATCAACCTGATATCAATGTATCAACCTGATAACAATGTATCAACCTGATAACAATGTATCAAGCTGATATCAATGTATCAACCTGATATCAATGTATCAACCTGGTAACAATGTATCTACCTGGTAACAATGTATCAACCTGGTATCAATGTATCAACCTGATAACAATGTATCAAGCTGATATCAATGTATCAACCTGATATCAATGTATCAACCTGATATCAATGTATCAACCTGATATCAATGTATCAACCTGATAACAATGTATCAACCTGATATCAATGTATCAAAGATATGGGATAGATGACACAATGACGCAATGACACAATGTACCGCAATCTACCGCAATCTACCCCAATCTACCGCAATCTACCGCAATCTACCGCAATTTTTTTTTTCTATTTTGCCTTGAGGATAGAACTTTCAGCTTAAAGATAAAACTCAATGGGAAACTTGGAATTATTGCCATAGGAATTAAATCTAGGCCACTGGGCAGCAGGATAAGGGCTGCGACTGGCCACACTGTATTTATTTTAAACATTCATACGGCGCGGTGCTGCCATGGGAAATTGTGTAATTTGGGAGCATTTTTAGGGCAATAATCCTAAATTGCCTGAAGGGTCCCTCAGCTGGACAGACTGGGACCTAGCGCTCGAATTATCTTCAGTTCATCGGCTGTTGTAAAAAGAATCGGTGTGGTAAATTTCACACATGTGACCCGGTGAATTTCTTAGAAACATCTGAAATGTGATGTGGGGGATGGAGAAGGTTCCACGTAATACACAGAATTACATAGCAGAATGTCCTAAAGGGAGCGGTAGGTCACATTGCAGCCGATGTCACATGTGTATACATCCCTGACACAACATATAGACACTGTGTGCAGTCTGGCAACTCCAACATAGAATTTCAGTCTCCCAATGCACACCTATCCCACAATGCCTCTCTATCGTTCTTATCTGGTAAGTTTACTCCCCCCACCCAAGTCACTGTCTATCTATCATGTGGGAATATCAGTGATATTATAAATAAATCCAGGTGCTGTGTGTGACGTAATAAATGATGTCATAGTTATTACCGTTCAGTACCAGCGCCCTCTGGTGTTACTTCACTGTCCTGCTTCTGCTGCATTTGGATTTATTGTTTCATTAGATTTGTTGTTTTTGTGACTATTATAAGGGAATAATTCTCAGTTACTGGACGTTATTATAACTTCCCTTAATGATAATGAATGAGGCACAATCATTTTATTTTCTGTAGGTGTGGGAGTAGGAGGAACATCTGGCAGGGGCATTCTGAGGTTTTTTGCTCGCCTGAGCCAAACTTTTGAATGCCCCCTGTAAGGAGACTTGGGCAGTAAATGGGGAGTGGCTTCCTTGGTGGGCGGGGATAATATTTAATCAATTTGAAATTCACAACCAGTAGATCTCCAGATTGTGAAACTAACAACTCCCAGCAATCCCTGTCCGTTTTAGACTATTAGTTCACCCGTCCTTTACACTATTGGTTATTCCTGTCCTGTTAGACTATAGTCAGTCTGTTAGACATTGTTACCGCCCTGTGCTGGGTCCCCTGTCGTTAACTATTGGTTATCCTGTCCTGTTTAGGACTATGTTACCCTGTCCTGTTAGACTATTGTATGTCTGTACGACTATGATATCCTTTTGTTAGACTATTAGGTACCTGTCCTGTTAGGATCTGAGGTACCCTGTCCTGTTAGACTATTGAGTTTAACTAACCGGGTTCCTGTCCTGTTTAGACTATTAGTTACCCTGTCCTGTTAGACTATTGGTTACCCTGTCCTGTTAGACTATTGGTTACCCTGTCCTGTTAGACTATTGGTTATCCTTTGCCTGTCCTATGGTTACTGTCCCGTACTATGTTACCCTGTTCCTGTTAGGCACTATTGGTTCAACCTGCCCGAACTGTCTAGCCCTGTTAGACTTGTTCACGCTGCCTTTTGACTTTGTTACCCTGTCCTGTTAGACTATTGGTTATCCCTGTCCCTGTAGACAAATTGGTGACCCGTCCTGGTAGGACTATGGTTACCTGTCCTGTTAAACTATTGGTTAATTACCTGCCTGTAGGACCTATTGTTATCCTTGTCCATGTTAGACTATGGTACCTGTCCTGTTACGACTATTGGTTACCCTGTCCTGTTAGACTATTGGTACTCCTGTCCTGTTAACTATTGTTACCCTGTCCTGTTAGACTATTGTACTCCTGTCCCTGTTATACTATGGTTACCCTGGTCTGTTAGACATGGACCTTGCCGTTGATCCTTGGTTACCTTTTAGACTATTGGTTTACCCTGTCCTGTAGATATGGTTACCCTGTCCTGTTATAATATTTGTTACCCTGTCCTGTTTAGACTATTGCGTTACCGTTTCCGTTAGACATTTGTTACCGTCCTGTTAGGGACTATTGGTTATCCCTGTCCTGTAGACCATGTTACGTTGTTACCCGTACCGTTTCGTATGTTAACCCTGTCCTGTTAGACTATTGGTTACCCTGTCCGTTAGACTAGAGGTTACCTGTCCTGTGATATTGGTTACCCTGTCCTGTTAGACTATTGGTTACCCTGTCCTGTTAGACTATTAGTTACCCTGTCCTGTTAGACTATTGGTTATTCGTAAATTATGAGACCGGCACTCACCAAACTGCTGATTAATTAAGACCCGTGCACGTCCTGAGGTCTCCACTTATCCTCCTTTACCCAAAACAAATCGATGGACAGCACCAGCTTGCGATATAAAACAATGTCCTTTATTTGTATCAAATCATCATTAAAAACAGACACTTTAAAGTTACATAGCGCTCATCGGCTACACTTACACACAGCAGGGCATGGCGTTTCGGGTCACATGACCCTTTCTCAAAAGCAACAATGTTACCGTTCATTACCTATTTATACACGTTGTACACACTGCCATCTACTGGACAGAATTAAAAACAGATTAAAAACCAATAACCGCTTAAAGGTGAACTCAGAATAAATTCCTCACATCATATTGAAGATTAAGACCTCTTGGAATTAAAGTGTCTAACCTCCGGATCCACTGTGCTTCCCTTAATAGTAACGTTTTAACTCTATAACCACCTCTACGTCCCAACCTGACCTCTTCTAGTATTTGGAAATGAAGTTGAGAGACCGAATGTCCAAACTCATGAAAATGTTTTGCTGTCGGACTTTCCATTTTCCCATTCCTTATATCTGATTTATGTTCCCCTAAACGTTCTTTGAACTTGCATGTGGTTTGTCCTATATACAATTTACCACAGGGGCATTTTAGGGCAAATATTACATTGGCAGACAGGCAGGTGAAGAAAACCTTTAATGGATATTTTATATCCTTTAGAGGATGATGATCACATTACCTCTGATACAACTGTTACAGTGTATACAAGACATACAGGAAAGGTACCACTTCTAATATCACCCAACAGATCCGTCTCGTGGTTACTATTCAAAGCCCCATTCTCTCCAACATCAGATCTGACCAAATGGTCCCTTATTGTCCTGGATCTTTTATACGACACTAGTGGTTTATTATGAAATATAGGTATATGTGGCATATTAGTTTCAATAATATTCCAGTGTTTATAAACAATTTGTTTTATGTTTTCTGACAATACATTATACTTGGAAACCAAGCTTAGCCTCTCATCCCTTTTTTTGTTTATTTTTCCTTTACTGGCTTGTATTACTTCTAACCTGCCTTTCTTAGAAGTCCTCTGGGTATCTTTGAATTTTGTTTTCATGGTTGCTAATCTCTGTTGTAGAACCTCTGGGTCAGATACTATTCTTTTCACTCGAGTGAACTGTGATTTGGGTATGGATGTCTTAACATGCTTAGGGTGGAAAGAATCATATGACAACAACGTATTTCTGTCTGTCGGTTTAACAAACAAATCTGTAGACAACCTATCACCTTCCAAAATTACCATAGTGTCAAGAAACGGTAATCTCTTCTCATTGATATTACTCGTAAACTTTAGCTCTCCCACTAGATTTATATTCATTATAAAAGCCTGTAAGGGATCGAATGGGCCCTCCCATATTGCAAAGACATCGTCTATATAACGAAACCAACAGTTGCAATATTTTTGAAACAAATCGTTCGTATATACATACTTCTCCTCAAACTGGTTAACATAAATGTTGGCATATGTAGGGGCCACATTCGATCCCATCGCGGTCCCACAGCGTTGTTCGTAATACATATCCTGGAAAAGAAAGTAATTATTTTTTAAAACAATTGTCAACAGTTCAATAATAAATCTCCTTTGTGCTCCGTCAAAGCTTTCATCCTTAACGATGCAATTCTGTACTGCTTCCAAACCACCCTCATGTTGTATATTCGTATATAAACTTTCGATGTCAAGAGTGACAAGATATGAATTGGGTTTTATATATGCAATATTGTGTATCTTACTTAGAAAGTCATTAGTATCCTTTAAATGTGAACAGTGATTATATACATACGGTCTTAAAACTTTATCTAGAAAAATAGCTAAAGGGGAGAAGATAGAATCCACACCGGTAACAAATTGGCCTACCTGGAGGGTCAACTATACTTTTATGAATTTTTGGAAGTGCATAAATAACAGGGGTAATGGGATGTTCTTTACACAAATATCTCACAAGCATACTATCTATAAAAACATTGCTATTAAGGGAAGCACAGTGGATCCGGAGGTTAGACACTTTAATTCCAAGAGGTCTTAATCTTCAATATGATGTGAGGAATTTATGCTGAGTTCACCTTTAAGCGGTTATTGGTTTTTAATCTGTTTTTAATTCTGTCCAGTAGATGGCAGTGTGTACACGTGTATAAATAGGTAATGAACGGTAATTGTTGCTTTGAGAAAGGGTCATGTGACCCGAAACGCCATGCCGCTGTGTGTAAGGTAGCCGATGAGCGCTATGTAACTTTAAAGTGTCTGTTTTAATGATGATTTGATACAAATAAAGGAATGTTTTTATATCACAAGCTGGTGCTGTCCATCGATTTGTTTTGGGTAAAGGAGGATAAGTGGAGACCTCAGGACGTGCACGGGTCTTAATTAATCAGCAGTTTGGTGAGTGCCGGTCTCATATTTACGAAATTTCTCACACTCACTTTCCCACAGACAGCAACTCATGAACGGCACTCACACTCACTTTCTCACAGAGAGCAACTCATGAAAAGGCACTCACACTCACTTTCTCCCAGACAGCCACTCATGAACAGGCACTCACACTCACTTTCTCACAGAGAGCAACTCATGAAAAGGCACTCACACTCACTTTCTCCCAGACAGCCACTCATGAACAGGCACTCACACTCACTTTCTCACAGACAGCAACTCGTGAACAGGCACTCACACTCACTTTCTCACAGACAGCAACTCATGAACAGGGACTCACACTCACTCTCACAGACAGCAACTCACGAACAGGCACTCACACTCACTTTCTCACAGACAGCAACTCATGAACAGGCACTTACACTTACTTTCTCAAAGACAGCAACTCATGAACAGGCACTCACACTCACTTTCTCACAGACAGCAACTCATGAACAGGGACTCACACTCACTTTCTCACAGACAGCAACACTCGAACAGGCACTCACACTCACTTTCTCACAGACAGCAACTCATGAACAGGGACTCACACTCACTTTCTCACAGACAGCAACTCATGAACAGGCACTCACACTTACTTTCTCAAAGACAGAATCTCATGAACAGGCACTCACAAAATCTTACACAGTCAGGCACTTTACACGCACGGTCTTGCAGACAGGTTCCTATCGACTCACCACTAGAGGGAGAAACACAGGAAACACACGGAGGGAGAACAGCAATTAAACAGACTGCAGGTAAGGTTGCTTGGGACAGGGGCCCCTGGATTTGGGACAGAGGGGCCCCAGGATTTGGAACAGGGGAGGGTCTGGATTCGGGACAGACAGGGGCCCCTTGGATTTGGGACAGAGGCGGGGCCCTGGATTGGGGGCAGAGGGGAGCACTGGATTTGGTACAGAGGGGGGGCCTTGGATTTGGTACAGAGGGGGGGCTCTGGCCTTGGGACATGGAGGAGGACTATGGCCTTGGGACACTAAGGGGGCACTCTGGGCTTCTAGCGCCCTTTATTGTAGAGGGCTTAATGTCTAGGAGTGAATATAAAGGGTTAATTATTTAATGGGAAGGATAATTAATATTATAGTGAATATAAAGGGTTAATTTATTTAACGGGAAGGATTAATTAATATTAGTGAATATAAAGGGTTAATGTATTTAATGGGAAGGATTAATTAATATTATTGTGAATATAAAGGGTTAATTTATTTAATGGGAAGGATTAATATTATAGTGAATATAAAGGGTTAATGTATTTAATGGGAAGGATTAATTAATATTATTGTGAATATAAAGGGTTAATTTATTTAACGGGAGGATTAATATTTAGTGAATATAAAGGGTTAGTATTAATGGGAAAGTTAATTAATATTATTGGAATATAAAGGGTTAATTTATTAATGGGAAGGATAATATATAGGAATATTAAAGGGTTAATGTATTTAATGGGACAGGATTATTAATGATTATTGTGATATTATAAAGGGTTTAATTTTTTAAGTGGAAGGATTAATATTATAGTGAATATAAAGGGTAATGTATTTAATGGGAAGGAGAATTAATATTATTGTGAATATAAGGGTTAATTTATTTAACGGGAAGGATTAATATATAGTGAAATATAAAGGGTTAATGTATTAATGGAAAAGTTTAATTAATATTATTGTGAATATAAAGGGTAATTTATTTATGGGAGGATTAAATTATAGTGAATATTAAAGGGTAATGTATTTAATGGGAAGGATTAATTAATATTATTGTGATTATAAGGGTTAATTATTTAATGGGAAGGATTTATTATAGTGAATAGAAAGGGTTAATGTATTAATGGGGAAGGATTATTAATATTATTGTGAATATAAAGGGTTTAATTTATTTTAATGGGAAGGATTAATTAATATTAGTGAATATAAAGGGTTAATGTATTTAATGGGAAGGATTAATTAATATTATTGTGAATATAAAGGGTTAATTTATTTAATGGGAAGGATTAATTAATATTAGTGAATATAAAGGGTTAATGCATTTAATGGGAGGATTTAATTATTATTGTGAATATAAAGGGTAATTTATTTAACGGGAAGGATTAATATTATAGTGAATATAAAGGGTTAATTTATTTAATGGGAAAGATTAATTAATATTATAGTGAATTAAAGGGTTAATGTATTTAATGGAAAGGATTAATTAATATTATTGTGAATATAAAGGGTTAATTTATTTAATGGGAAGGATTAATATTATAGTGAATATAAAGGGTTAATTATTTAATGGGAAGGATTAATTAATATTATTGTGAATATAAAGGGTTAATTTATTAATGGGAAGGATTAATATATTAGTGATTATAAAGGGTTAATTTATTTAACGGGAAGGATTAATAATATATGTGAATATAAAGGGTTGATTTATTTAACAGGAAGGATTTAATATTATAGTGAATATAAAGGGTTAATGTATTTATGGGAAGGATTAATGGGAGGGCAAACAAGAGGTCACACCCCAAGCTGATATTACATGTAGGGGCTTTAAGACAGCCAATCAGAGAGAAGTTAGTCACTTGTTATAGGTAGATTTTTTCAGAGCAGGTTACGGAATTGAGAGAGATCGGTGAGTAAATGGGGTAGTGTGGGGAGGGAGGGGCCGACCAATAGCAATACAGGGATATTGTCAGGGGGGCACAATTGCCCGGGGGGACTGATAAGTTGTGGGGGGCCATGGTGTGAATGGAAAGGGTACTACAGAGAGGTATTAGAGACAGTATTAGAGAGTACTAGAGAGAGTATTAGAAAGTGTACTAGAGAGTATTAAAGAGAGTACAGAGTGGAGAGAGTACTAGAGAGAGTATTAGAGAGTGTACTAGAGAATATTAGGAAGAGTACACGAGTATTAGAGGGTGTACTAGAGAGTATTAGAGTACTAGAGAGAGTATTCGAGGTACTAGAGAGGGTATTAGAGAGAGTAGTAGTAACCACACTACACGTTGTATTTGCACTGCGATTCCACATGTTCTATTATCGGAATGTATTTAATTCCCAGAAAAAATGATCGAATGTGCCACGAAAAGCAGAAAACAGCCCAACCCAGCGCTGCTAGTGTGGCCAACAATTGAGAGGGTATTAGAAAACATACTAGAGAGAGTAGGAGAGACGGTATCAGAGAGAGTAGGAGAGGGAATACTAGAGAGAGTAGGAGAGACGGTATCAGAGAGAGTAGGAGAGGGAATACTAAAGAGAGTAGTAGAGATGGTATTAGAGAGAGTAGGAGAGGGAATACTAGAGAGAGTAGTAGAGATGGTATCAGAGAGAGTAGTAGAGGGATAATAGAGAGAGTAGAGACCGTATTAGAAGTAGGAGAGGGAACACTAGGGAGGAGTAGTAGAGATAGTATTAGAGAGAGTAGTAGAGGACCGTATAGAGAAGAGTAGGAGAGGGAATACTAAAGAGAGTAGTAGAGATGGTATTAGAGAGAGTAGTATAGATGGTATTAGAGAGAGTAGTATAGATGGTATTAGAGAGAGTAGTAGAGACTGCTAAACAGAGTAATACAGAGGGTACTAGAGAGAGATATTAGAGGGGATATTAGAGAGAGTAGTATAGACTGGTAAGGGAAGTAGTAGAGGGAATACTAGAGAGAGTAGTAGAAAATGGTAGAGAGAGAGTAGTAGAGGTAATACTAGAGTAGTAGAGATGGTATTAGAGAGAGTAGTAGAGATAATACTAGGGTAGTACAGATGGTACTAGAGAGAGTAGTAGAGATGGTATTAGAGAGAGTAGTAGAGATAATACTAGGGTAGTACAGATGGTACTAGAGAGAGTAGTAGAGATGGTATTAGAGAGAGTAGTAGAGATAATACTAGGGTAGTACAGATGGTACTAGAGAGAGTAGTAGAGATGGTATTAGAGAGAGTAGGAGAGGAAATACTAGAGAGAGTAGTAGAGATGGTACTAGGGATAGTAGAAAAGGGAATAGTAGAGTGGACTAGAGAGAGGAGTTGGCATAAAAGTGGACTGAACATGAGAGGTTCCCCCCCAACTAAACTTACTAACTGTTCCACCTTTATTGATGTTTACATTTGTGATGTCACGGATCCTTGCATTGTTACCATACCAATAGTTGCCATAGCATCGTTTAAAACCCGGTGTTACCTAAACCAATCATATACTACCATCCTTTGTTTGCCGGCCACCTGCTACGGTGGGCATGTGAAATCTAACCGCCAGCTGTGACAGATCCAATAACAAATTCTAAAACTTAACATTTTAACAAGGGACGGGATGGGCGGGATAAACTCCTTCACTGGGGGTCGACTCACTAAAATGGCGTCCGGCTTCCCGGCTCCTCCCCGTTTATACCCACGTCGCACGCACGCGTTATCGCGTTATACCGTCTGCCTGGGATGTTTTTTCAGTGGCCCAAAGCGATTTAACTTTTACAAGACACCAGTGTCTTATCCAGATGGCTAGAATGGCTATTCTGGTGCCAACCTGCGTGCCCAAAACCACTCGGGCCAGGCTGGACTCTAGTTGGTTATCCAGATGGCTAGAATGGCTATTCTGGTGCCAACCTGTGTGCCCAAAACCACTCGGGCCAGGCTGGACTCTAGTTGGTTATCCAGATGGCTAGAATGGCTATTCTGGTGCCAACCTGTGTGCCCAAAACCACTGGGGCCAGGCTGGACTCTAGTTGGCTATCCCTCCCCCCAATATGGAACCATTTGTCTGTACGGCTGGGAAGTCACATTGTGACTGTTTACTGGTAAAGAAAGGAAAGTGAAAGTAGAAAGATATTTGTGCCTGAGAATAGTGAGAAGTCCGGACCCTGTGTAGATTGATTCCTGGTGAGTAGATTAAAGGGGACGTTAGGATTAGAAAACATTGGATTCTGGGGGTTTAATAATGTGGAAAGGAAGTAGCGAGGGCCACTTGGTAATGGGATGTAGTACAGAGAGAGACAGAGACAGAGAGAGAGAGACAGAGAGAGACAGAGAGAGAGACAGAGAGAGACCGTCTAATCACAAATAGTGAATGGGAGATATTTCACTAAATGTCCCAAATATTTCTACACCCATCTCTATTGTTAATAGCTATATTAGAGGATTGAACAGTGCCACCATGTATTAAATATAGGTTAGTACCATACAGTAGGTAATATAGGTTAGTACCGTACAGTAGGTAATATAGGTTAGTACCATACAGTAGGTAATATAGGTTAGTACCATACAGTAGGTAATATAGGTTAGT
>JAACNH010004907.1:0-22308 GCA_019447015.1 Hymenochirus boettgeri | reverse complement strand
GTGTTATATAGGGTGTATGGCGGTCACTAATGTTTTCCCTATACTTTATATATACTTATAGGGAGAATAGCGGTCACAAACGTTCTCTCTATACTTTATATATACTTATAT
This sequence comes from Hymenochirus boettgeri, assembly GCA_019447015.1. Taxonomy (NCBI): domain Eukaryota; kingdom Metazoa; phylum Chordata; class Amphibia; order Anura; family Pipidae; genus Hymenochirus; species Hymenochirus boettgeri. The sequence goes on along the minus strand of JAACNH010004907.1, from coordinate 22,197 downwards.
AGGGAGTATGGCGTCACTAACGTTCTCCCTATACTTTATATATACTTTATATGGGGAGTATGGCGATCACTAACGTTCTCCTGTACTTATATATACTTTATATAGGAAGAATGGCGGTCAATAAAGTCTCCCTATACTTTATATATACTTAATAGGAAGATGGCGGTCACTAACGTTCTCCCTATACTTTATATATACTGTATATTGGGAGAATGGTGATACTATCGTCTCCCTAATATATATATTTATATAGGGAGAATGGCGGTCACTAACGCTTCCCTAAACTTTATTATAATTATATAGGGAGAATGGCGGTCACTAACGTTTCTCCTATCTTATATATACTTTATATGGGAGTATGGTAGTCACTAACGTTCTCCCGTACTTATAATATACTTTATATAGGAAGAATGGCGGGTCACTTACGTTCTCCCTATACTTTATGTATACTTTATATAGGAGAATGCGGGTACAACGTTCTCCCTATACTTTATATATACTTTATATAGGGAGAATAGCGGTCATTAACGTTTCCCTATACTTTATTTATACTTTAATAGGGAGTATGGCAGTCACAACGTTCCTTCTATTCTTTATATATACTTTATAGGGGGAATATGGCGGTCACTAAGTTCTCCCTGTACTTTATATATACTTTATTAGGGAGAATGGCGGTCACTAACGTTCTCCCTATACTTTATATAACTTTATATAGGGAGAATGGCGGTCACTAACGTTCTCCTCTACTTTATATATACTTTATATAGGGAGAATGGCGGTCACTAACTTCTCTCTATATTTTATATATACATATAGGGAGAATGGCGGTCACTAACGTTCTCCCTATACTTTATATATACTTTATATAGGGAGTATGGCAGCCACTACGATCTCCTTAACTTTAAATATACTTATATGGGGAGTATGGCGGTCACTAACGTCTCCCTGTACTTTATATATACTTTATATAGGGAGAATGGCGGTCACTAACGTTTCTCCTATACTTTATAATACTTTATATAGGGAGAATTGCGGTCACTAACGTTCTCCCTATACTTTATATATACTTTATATAGGGAGAATGGCGGTCACAACGTTCTCCTATACTTTATATATCTTTATATAGGGAGAATGGCGGTCACTAACGTTCTCCCTGCTATTATATATACTTTATATAGGGAGATGGCGGTCACTAACGTTCTCCCTATAATTTATATTTTATTGGGAGAATGGCGGTCACTAACGTTCTCCCTATACCTATATATACTTATAGGGAGAATGGCGGTACTAACGTTCTCCCTATATTTATATATACTTTATATAGGGAGTGGCAGCCACTAACGATCTCCCTATACTTTAAATATACTTTATATGGGGAGTATGGCGGTCACTAACGTTCTCCCTAAAATTATATTACTTATAGAGTTATGGCAGTCACTAACGATCTCCCTATACTTTAATAACTTCAAATAGGGAGAATGGGGTCACTATCGATCTCACTATACTTTATATATACTTTTTATAGGGAGAATGGCGGTCACTAACGTTCCTCTATATTTTGTATATACTATAGGGAGAATGGCGGTCACTAACGTTCTCCCTATACTTTATATATACTTTATATAGGGAGTATGGCCGCCACAACGATTCCTCCATACTTTAAATAATCTTTATATGGGGAGTATGGCGGTCACTAACGTTCCCCTGTACTTTATATATACTTTATATGGGAGAGTATGGCGGTCACTAACGTTCTCCCTGTACTTTATATATACTTTATATAGGAGAATGGCGGTCACTAACGTTCTCCCTATACTTTATTATATTTTATATAGGGGAGAATGGCGGTCACTAACGTTCTCCCATTATTTTATATAACTTTATATAGGGAGAATGGCGGTCACTAAACGTTCTCCCTATACTTTATATAACTTTATATAGGGAGAATGGGCGGTCACTAACGTTCTCCCTATACTTTATATTTACTTTATATAGGGAGAATGGCGGTCACTAACGTTCTCTCTATACTTTATATACTATATAGGGAGTATGGCGGTCACTAACGTTCTCCCTGTACTTATATATACTTTATATAGGGAGAATGGCGGTCACATAACGTTCTCCCTATACTTTATATATACTTTATATAGGGAGAATGGCTCGGTCACTAACGTTCTCCCATACTATATATACTTTATATAGGAGAATGGCGGTCACTACGTTCTCTCTATACTTATTATACTATATAGGGAGAATGGCGGTCACTAACGTTCTCCTATACTCTATATATACTATATAGAGAGAATGGCGGTCACTAACGTTCTCCTATACTTTTATATACTTATATAGGGAGTATGGCAGCCACTAACGATCTCCCTATACTTAAATATACTTTATAGGGGAGGATGGCGGTCACTAACGTTCTCCCTAAACTTTATATACTTTATAGAGTATGGCAGTCACTAACGATCTCCCTATACTTTATATATACTTCAATAGGGAGAATGGCGGTCAATATCGATCTCACTATACTTTATATATACTTTATGTAGGGAGTATGGTGGTCACTAACGTCTCATTACACTTATATATACTCATATAGGGGAGTATGGCGATCACTACATTCTCTCTATACTTTAATATACTTATATTGGGAGAATGGCGGTCACTAACGTTCTCCCTATACTTATATATACTTTATATAGGGAGAATGGCGGTCACTAACATTCTCTCTTTACTTTATATATACTTTACATTGGAGAATGGCGGTCACTAACGTTTTCCCGATACTTTATATAGGAGAATGGCGGTCACTAACGATCTCCCTACATTTTATATATACTTTATAAAGGGAGAATGGCGTGCACTAACGTTCATTATAATTTATATATACTTTATATAAGCAGTATGACGGTCACTAACGTTCTCCCGACACTTTATATATACTTTATATAGGGAGTATGGCGGTCACTAACGTTCTCCTATACTTTATATATACTTTATATAGGGAGAATAGCGGTCACTAACGTTTCTCTATACTTTATATATACTTTATATAGGGAGAATGGCGGTCACTAACGTTCTCCCTATACTTTATATATACTTTATATAGGGGTATGGCGGTCACTAACGTTCTCCCTATACTTTATATATACTTATATAGGAGAATAGCGGTCACTACGTTCTCTCTATACTTATATATACTTTATATAGGGAGAATAGCGGTCACTAACGTTCTCCCTATACTTTATATACTTATATAGGGAGTATGGGGTCACTAACGTTTCCCTATACTTTATATATACTTTATATAGGGAGAATAGCGGTCACTAACGTTCTCCTATACTTTATATATACTTTTTTAGATAGGAGAAAGCGGTCACTAACGTTCTCCTATACTTATTTATATACTTTATATGGGGAGTATGGCGGTCACTAACGTTCTCATTATACTTTATATATACTTATAGGGAGTATGACGGTCACTAACGTTCTCCCGACACTTTATATATACTTTATATAGGGAGTATGGCGGTCACTAGCGTTTCCCTATACTTTATTATATACTTTATATAGGGAGAATGGCGGTCACTAACTTCTCTCTAACTTATATATACTTTATATAGGGAGTATGGCGGTCATAGCGTTCTCCCTACTTTATATATACTTTATATGGGAGAATGACGGTTACTAGCGTTCTCCCTGTACTTTATATTACTTTATATAGGGAGAATGGGGGTCACTAATGTTTCCCTACTTTATATATACATTTATATAGGAAGAATGGTGGTCACTAACGTTCTCCTAACTTTATATATAATTATATAGGGAGAATGGCGGTCACTAACGTTCTCCCTATACTTTATATATCTTTATATAGGGAGAATGGCGGTCACGAAGTTCTCTCTATACTTTATATATACTTTATACAGGGAGTATGGCAGTCACTAACGTTCTCCCTATACTTTATATATACTTATATTGGGAGAATGATGATCACTAACGTTCTCCCTATACTTATATATACTTTATATGGGGAGTATGGCAGTCATGAACTTCTCTCTATACTTTCATATATACTTATACAGGGAGTATGGCAGTCACTAACGTTCTCCCTATACTTTTATATATTTTATACAGGGAGTATGGCAGTCACTAACGTTCTATACTTATATATACTTATATAGGGAGTATGGCAGTCATTAACGTTTTCTCTATACTTTATATATACTTTATATAGGGAGTATGGCAGTCACTATTCTCCTATACTTTATATATACTTTATATAGGGAGTATGGCGGTCTTAACGTTCCTTCCTAATTTATATATACTTTATATAGGGAGTATGGCAGTCATAACGTTCTCCCTATACTCTATATATACTTTATATAGGAGTATGGCGGTCACTAACGTTCCTTCTATACTTATATATACTTTATATAGGGAGCATGGCAGTCATATCGTTCTCCCTATACTTTATATATATTTATATTAGGGAGTATGGCGGTCAATAAAGTTCCTTCTATACTTTATATATACTTTATATAGGGAATGGCGGTCACTAAGTTCCTCTATACTTTATATATACTTATATAGGGAGAATGGCGGTCACTAACGTTCTCTCTATACTTTATATATCTATATAGGGATTATGACGGTCACTAACGTTCTCCCTATACTTTATATATACTTTATATTGGGAGAATGGCGATCACTATCATTCTCCTATACTTTATATATATTTTATATGGGGAGTATGGCGGTCACTAACAGTTCTCCCTATACTTTATATATACTTTATATAGGGAGAATGGCGGTCACTAACGTCTCCCTATACTTTATATATACTTTATATAGGAGGAGAATAGCGGTCACTAACGTTCTTCCTTACTTATATTATACTTTATATAGGGAGTATGGCGGTCACTACGTTCTCCCGACTTGATGTATACTTTATATAGGGAGAATGGCGGTCACAACATTCTCTCTATACTTTAATATACTTTATATAGGAAGAATGGCGGTCACTAACGTTCTCCCTATACTTATATATACTTATATAGGGAGAATGGCGGTCACTAAAGTTCTCCTATACTTTATATATACTTTATATAGGGAGTATGGCGGTCACTAACGTTCTTCTATACTTTATAATACTTTATATGGGAGAGTATGGCGGTCACTAACGTTCTCCCTGTACTTTATATATATTTATATAGGAGGAGTATGGCGGTCACTAACGCTCTCTCTATACTTTATATATACTTTTATATGGAGAGAATGGCGGTCACTAACGTTCTCCCTATACTTTATATATACTTTATATAGGGAGTATGGCAGTCACTACGTTCTCTCTATACTTGTATATGCTTTATATAGGGAGGATGGCAGTCACTAACGTTCTTTCTATACTTTATATATACTTTATATAGGGAGAATGGCGGTCCCTAACGTTCTCCCTATACTTTATATATATTATATTGGGAGAATGGCGGTCACTAACGTTCTCTCTATACTTTATATATACTTTATATTGGGAGAATGGTGATCACTATCATTCTCCCTATACTTAATATATTTATGTAGGGAGTATGGCGGTCACTAACGTTCCTTCTATACTTTATATGGTGAGTATGGCGGTCACTAACATTCTCCCAACACTTTATATACTTTATATAGGGTGTATTGCGGTCACTAATGTTTTCCCTATATTATATTTATTATATAGGGAGAATAGCGGTCACCAACGTTCTCTCTATACTTTAAATACTTTATATAGGGAGTATGGCGTCCACTAACGTTCTCCCTATACTTTTATATACTTATATGGGGAGTATGGCGATCACTAACGTTCTCCCTGTACTTTATATATACTTATATAGGAAGAGAATGGCGGTCACTAACGTTCTCCCTATACTTTATATATACTTATATAGGAGAATGGCGGGGTCACTAACGTTCTCCCTATACTTTATATATACTGTATATTGGGAGAATGGTGATCACTATCGTTCTCCCTATACTTTATAAATACTTTATATAGGGAGAATGGCGGTCACTAACGTTCTCCCTAAACTTTATATTACTTTATATAGGGAGAATGGCGGTCACTAACGTTCTCCCTATACTTATATATACTTTAATGGGGAGTATGGTAGTCACTAACGTTCTCCCTGTACTTTATATATACTTTATATAGGAAGAATGGCGGTCACTTACGTTCTCCTATACTTTATATATACTTATATAGGGAGAATGGCGGTCACTAACGTTCTCCCTATACTTTATATATACTTTATATAGGGAGAATAGCGGTCATTAACGTTCTCCCTATACTTTATTTATACTTTATAGGGAGTATGGCAGTCACTAAAGTTCTTCTATTCTTTATATATACTTTATATGGGGAATATGGCGGTCACTAACGTTCTCCCTGATACTTTATATATACTTTTATAGGAGAATGGCGGTCACTAAAGTTCTCTATACTTTATATATACTTTATATAGGGAGAATGGCAGTCACTAACGTTCTCCCTATACTTTTATATACTTTATATAGGGAGAATGGCGGTCACTAACGTTCTCTCTATATTTTATATATACTATATAGGGAGAATGGCGGTCACAACGTTCTCCCTATACTTATATATACTTTAATAGGGAGTATGGCAGCCACTAACGATCTCCCTATACTTTAAATATACTTTATATGGGGAGTATGGCGGTCACTAACGTTCTCCTGTACTTTATATATACTTATATAGGAGAATGGCGGTCCACTAACGTTTCCCTAACTTTAATTACTTTATATAGGGAGAATGGCGGTCACTAACGTTCTCCCTAACTTTATTATACTTTATATAGGAGAATGGCGGTCACTAACGTTCTCCCTATACTTTATATATACTTATATAGGAGATGGCGGTCACTAACGTTCCCCTGTACTTTATATATACTTATATAGGGAGAATGGCGGTCACTAACGTTCTCCCTATACTTATATATATTTATATAGGGAGAATGGCGGTCACTAACGTCTCCCTATACTCTATATATACTATATAGGGAGAATGGCGGGCACTAACGTTCTCCCTATACTTTATTATACTTTATATAGGGAGTATGGCAGCCACTAACGATTCCCTATACTTAATATAACTTTATATGGGGAGTATGGCGGTCACATAACGTTCTCCCTAAACTTTATATATACTTTATAGAGTATGGCAGTCACTAACGATCTCCCTATACTTTATATATACTTCAAATAGGGAGAATGGCGGTCACTATCGATCTCACTATACTTTATATATACTTTTTATAGGGAGAATGGCGGTCACTAACGTTCTCTCTATATTTTATATATAATATAGGGAGAATGGCGGGTCACTAACGTTCTCCCTATACTTATATATACTTTATATAGGAGTATGGCAGCCACTAACGATCTCCCCTATACTTTAAATATACTTTATATGGGGAGTATGGCGGTCACTAAAGTTCTCCCTGTACTTTATATATACTTTATATGGGGAGTAGGCGGTCACTAACGTTCTCCCTTGTACTTTTATATATACTTTATATAGGGAGAATGGCGGTCACTAACGTTCTCCCTATACTTATATATATTTTATATAGGGAGAATGGCGGTCACTAACGTTCTCCCGATATTTTATATATATTATATAGGGAGAATGGCGGTCACTAACGTTCTCCTATACTTTATATACATTTATATAGGGGAATGGCGGTCACTAACGTTCTCCTATACTTTATATAACTTTATATAGGGGAATGGCGGTCATAACGTTCCTCATACTTTATATATACTATATAGGGAGTATGGCGGTCACTAACGTTCTCCCGTACTATATATATTATTATATAGGGAGAATGGCGGTCACTAACGTTTCTCCTATTTACTTTATATATACTATATAGGGAGAATGGCGGTCACTAACGTTCTCTCTTACTTTATATATAATAGATAGGAGATGGCGGTCACTAACGTTTCCCTAACTTTATATATACTTTATATAGGGAGTATGGCAGCCACTAACGATCTCCTTACTTTAAATATACTTATATGGGGAGTATGGCGGTCACTAACGGTCTCCTAAACTTATATATACTTATGAGTATGGCAGTCACTAACGATCTCCCTATACTTTATATATACTTCAAATAGGGAGAATGGCGGTCACTATCGATCTCACTATACTTATATATACTTTATGTAGGGAGTATGGTGGTCACTAACGTTTCTCATACACTTATATATACTTCATATAGGGAGTATGGCGATCACTAACATTCTATCTATACTTATATATTTTATATTGGGAGAATGGCGGTCAATAACGTTCTCCCTATACTTTATATTATTTATATAGGGAGAATGGCGGTCACTAACATTCTCTCTTAATTTTTATATATACTTTATATGGAGAATGGCGGTCACTAAGTGTTCCCTATACTTTATCTAGGGAGAATGGCGGTCACTATCGATCTCACTATACTTTATATATACTTTTATATAGGGAGAATGGCGGTCACTAACGTTCTCTCTATATTTTTAAGGGAGAATTTTAGTGACGCAATACGCCCTAATAAGTATATATAAAGTTTATAGGTGAGGGGGTGAAGAACGTTATGACCGCCATTCTCCCATAAAAGTATATATTAAGAGGTATGAGAGAACGTTAGTGACCGCTATTCTCCCTATTATATATATAAAGTATAGAGAAACGTTTAGTGACCGCCATCTCCCTATATAAGTATATATAAAGTATAGGAGAACGTTAGTGACCGTCTACTCCCTATATAAAGTATATATAAGTATATGAGGAACGTTAGTGACCGCCATTCTCCCTATATAAAGTATATATAAAGTAGAGATACGTTGTGGACGCCATTACTCCCTATATAAAGTATAGGGAGAACGTTAGTGACCGCCATTCTCCCTTATAAAGATATATAAGTAGAAGAGAACGTTAGTGACGCCATCTCCCTATATAAAGTATATATAAAGTATAGGGAGAACGTTAGTGACCGCCATTCTCCCATATTTATAAGGAGATATATAAGTATAGAGAGAAGTAGTGACGCCATACTCCCTATATAAGTATATATAAGTGTATGAGGAACGTTAGTGACCACAATACTCCCTACATAAAGTATATAAAAGTATAGTGAGATCGTTAGTGACCGCCATTCTCCTATTTAAGTATAATAAAGTATAGGGAGAGCGTTAGTGACTGCCATACTCATATAAGATATATAAAGTTTATGGAGAACGTTAGTGACCGCCATACTCCCCATATAAAGTATTTAAAGTATAGGGAGATACGTTAGTGGCTGCCCATACTCCCTATATAAGTATATATAAAGTAGGGAAACGTTAGTGACCGCCATTCTCCCTATATAGTATATATAAAGTATAGAGAGAACGTTATGTGACCGCCATCTCCTATATATAAAGTATAAAGTAAAGTATAGGAGAACGTTAGTGACGCCATTCCCTAATAAGTATATATAAAGTACAGGGAGCGTTAGTGACCGCCATACTCCCTATATCGTATATATATTAAAGTATAGGAGAACGTTAGTGACCGCCATATCCCCTATATAAAGTATATATAAAGTATAGGGAGAAACGTTAGTGACCGCCATTCTCCCTATAAAGTATATTATAAAGTATAGGGAGAACGTTAGTGACCGCCATTCTCCCTATATAAAGTATATTAAAAAATATCGGGAGAACGTTAGTGACCGCCATTCTCCCTATAAAAAGTATTATAAAGTATAGGGAGAACGTTAGTGACCGCCATTCTCCCTATATAAAGTATATATAAAGTACAAGGAGAACGTTAGTGACCGCCTACTCCCATATAAAGTATATATAAAGTACAGGGAGAAACGTTTAGTGACCGCCATACTCCCCATATAAAGTATATTTAAAGTATAGGGAGAGTCGTTAGTGGCTGCCATACTCCTATATAAAGTATATATAAGTAGTTAGGGAGAACGTTAGTGACCGCCATTCTCCCTATATAGTATATATAAAATATAGAGAGAACGTTAGTGACGCCATTCTCCCTATATAAAGTATATATAAAGATAGTGAGACGATTAGTGACCTGCCATTCTCCCTATTAAATATATATAAAGTATAGGGAGACGTTAGTGACGCCCATACTCTATATAAGTATATAAATGTAGGGAGAACGTTTAGTGACCGCCATACTCCCCAATAAAGTATATAAGTATAGGGAGATCGTTAGTGCGCCATCTTCCCTATATAAAGATATATAAAGTATAGGGAGAACGTTAGTGACCGCCATTCTCCCTATATGTAATATAAGATAGGGAGAACGTTAGTGACCGCCATTCTCCCTATATAAATATAATAAAAGTATAGGGAGAACGTTAGTGACCGCCATTCTCCCTATAAAAGTATAGTATATATAAAGTACAGGGAGAAACGTTAGTGACCGCCATTTCCCTATATAAAGTATATATAAAGTATAGGGAGACGTTAGTGACCGCCATTCTCCCTATTAAAGTATATATAAAGTATAGGGAGAACGTTAGTGACCGCCATTCTCCATATATAAAGTATATAAAGTATAGGGAGAACGTTAGTGACCGCCATTCTCCTATATAAAGTATATATAAAGTACAGGGAGAACGTAGTGACCGCCATCTCCCCATATAAAGTATATTAAAGTATAGGAGATAGTTAGGGGCTGCCATACCTCCCTATATAAAGTATATATAAAGTATAGGGAGAACGTTAGTGACCGCCATTCTCCTATATAGATAATATATAAAAGTATAGAGAGAACGTTAGTGACCGCCATTCTCCCTATATAAAGTATATATAAAGTATAGGAGAACGTTAGTGACTGCCATTCTCCCTATATAAAGTATTATAAAGTATAGGGAGAACGTTAGTGACCGCCATACTCCTATATAAAGTATATATAAAGTACAGGGAGAACGTTAGTGACGCCATATCTCCCATATAAAGAGATATAAAGAAGAGAAGAACGTTAGTGACTCGCCATACTCCTATTATAAAGTATAATAAAGTATAGGGAGAACGTAATGTGACCGTCCATTCTCCCTATATAAAGTATAATAAAGTATAGGGAGAACGTTAGTGACGCCATTCTCCCTATATAAAGTATATTAAAGTATAGGGAGAAGTAAGTGACCGCCATTCTTCCATATAAAGTATATATAAAGTACAGGAGAAACGTTAGTGATACGCCATTACTCCCCATATAAAGTATATATAAAGTATAGGGAGAACGTTAGTGACCGCCATTACTCCCTATATAAAGTATATATAAAGTTAGGGAGAACGTTAGGACCGCCATCTCCTATATAAAGTATATATAAAGTATGGGAGAACGTTAGTGATCGCCATTCTCCCATATACAGTATATATAAAAGTATAGGAAACGTTAGTGACCGCCATCTCCTATATAAAGTATATATAAAGTATAGGGAGAACGTTAGTGACCGCCATTCTCCATATAAAGTATATATAAAGTAAGGAGAACGTTAGTGACGCCATACTCCCATATAAAGTATAATAAAGTATAGGGAGAACGTTAGTGACGCCATACTCCCCTATATAAAGTATATATAAAGTATAAGGAGAACGTGTGGACCGCTTCTCCCTATATAAAGTATATATAAAGTATAGGGAAAACACGTTAGTGACCGCCATTACTCCCTATATAAAGTATACATAAAGTGTTGGGAGAATGTTAGTGACCGCCATACTCACCATATAAAGTATAGAAGGAACGTTAGTGACCGCCATACTCCCTACATAAAGTATATATAAAGTATAGGGAGAATGATAGTGATCACCATTCTCCCAATATAAGTATATATAAAGTATAGAGAGAACGTTAGTGACCGCCATTCTCCCATATAAAGTATATATAAAGTATAGGGAGAACGTTAGTGACCGCCATTCTCCCTATAAAGTATATAAAGTATAGAAGAACGTGTGTGCCATTCTCCCTATATAAAGCTATATACAAAGTATAGAGAGAACGTTAGTGACTGCCATACTCCCTATATAAAGTATATATAAAGTATAAGGGAGACGTTAGTGACCTCCATTCTCCCATATAAAAGTATATATAAAGTATAGAGAGAGACGTTAGTGACCGCCATACTCCCTATATAAGTATATAAAGTAAGGGAGAACGTTATGTGACCGCCATACTCCCATATAAAGTATATATAAAGTATAGAAGGAACGTTAGTGACCGCCATACTCCCTATATAAAGATATATAAAGTATAGGGAGAACGTTAGTGACCGCATTCTCCCTATTATAAGGTATATAAAGTATAGGGAGAACGTTAGTGACCGCCATTCTCCTATATAAAGTATATATAAAGTATAGAGAGAAGTTAGTGACCGCCATTCTCCCTATATAAAGTATATATCAAATGTCGGGAGAACGTTAGTGACCGCCTACTCCCTATATAAAGTATATATAAAGTATAGGAGAACGTTAGTGACCGCATTCTCCCTTATAAAGATATATAAAGTATAGGGAGACGTTAGTGACCGCCATTCTCCCTATATAAAGTATATATAAAGTATAGGGAGAACTGTTAGTGACGCCATATCCATATAAATATATATAATAAAGTATAGGGAGAAGATTAGTGACGCCATTCTCCATATAAAGTATATATAAAGTATAGGGAGAACGTTAGTGACCCGTCATAATTCCCTATATAAAGTATATATAAAGTATAGGGAGAACGTTAGTGACCGCCATTCTCCATATAAAGTATATAAAGTATAGAGAGAACGTTAGTGACGCCATTCTCCCTATTAAAGTATATAAAAGTAGAGAATAGACCGCCAACTCCAAAATATATAAAAGTATAGGGAGAACGTAGTGACTGCCATGCTCCCTATATAAAGATATATAAAGTATAGAGGAACGTTAGTGACCGCCATACTCCCTATATAAGTATATATAAAGTATAGGAGAACGTTAGTGACTCGCCATACTCCCTATATAAAGTATATAAAGTATAGAAGGAACGTTAATGACCGCCCAACTCCCTATATAAAGTATATATAAAGTATAGGGAGAAAGGTAGTGACTGCATACTCCCTATATAAGTATAATAAAGTATAGAGAAGAACGTTATGATGCCCTACTCCCTATATAAAGTATATATAAAGTATAGGGAGACGTTAGTGACGCCATACTCCTGTATAAAGTATATATAAAGTATAGGGAGAACGTTAGTGATGCCATACTCCCGCTATTAAAGTATATATGAAGTATAGAGAGAAGGTTGACTGCCATCTACTCCCATATAAAGTATATATAAAGTATGGGAGAACGTTAGTGACTCATTCCCCATATAAAGTATATTAAAGTATAGGGAGACGTTAGACTGCCAACTCCCCATAAAGTATATATAAAGTATAGAGAGAACATTGTGACCGCCATTCTCCCTATATAAAGTATATATAAAGTATAGGAGAACGTTAGTGACCGCCATTCTCCCTATATAAAGTATATATAATATAGAGAGAACGTTAGTGACCCATTCTTCCATATAAAGTATATATAAAGTAAGGGAGAACATTAGTGACCGCCATTCTCCCATATAAAGTATATATAAAGTAAGGGAGAACGTAGTAACCGCATTCTCCCTATATAAAGTATATAAAAGTATAGGGAAACGTAGTGACACGCGCATACTCCCTATATAAAGGATATATAAAGTATAGAGAGAACGTTAGTGACCGCCATTCTCCCTATAAAAGTATAATAAGTATAGGGAGAACGTAGTGACCGCCATACTCCCTATATAAAGTATATATAAAGGGTGGGAGAACGTTAGTGACCGTCATAATCCCTATATAAAGTATATAAAGTATATGAGAACGTTAGTGACCGCCATACTCCCCATATAAAGTATATATAAAGTATAGGGAGAACGTTAGTGACCGCTATTCTCCCTATATAAAGTATATATAAAGTATAGAGAGAACGTTAGTGACCCTCATTCTCCCTATATAAAGTATATATAAAGTATAGGGAGAACTTAGTGACCGCCAATCCCCTATATAAAGTATATATAAAGTATAGGGAGAACGTTAGTGACCGCCATTACTCCCTATATAAAGTATATATAAGTATAGAGAGAACGTTAGTGACGCATTCTCCCTTAAAAGTATATATAAGTATAGGAGAGAACGTTAGTGACCGCCATACTCCCTATATAAAGTATATATAAAGTAAGGGAGAAGTTAGGGACCGCCATTCTCCCTATATAAAGTATATATAAAGTATAGAGAGAGAACGTTAGTGACGCCATTCTCCCTATATAAAGTATATATAAAGTATAGGAGAACGTTAGTGACCGCCATACTCCCTATATAAAGTATATATAAAGTGTGGGAGAACGTGTGACCGTCATATGCTTATATAAAGTATATATAAGTATATGAGAACGTTAGTGACCGCCATTCTCCCTTATAAAGTATAATAAAATGTAGGGAGATACGTTAGTGACCGCCATTCTCCCTATATAAAGTATAGGGAAGAACGTTAGTGACCGCCATCTCCAATTAAAGTATATATAAAGTAAGAGAGAGTTAGTGACGCCATTCTCCCTATATAAAGTATATATAAAGTAGATAGGGAGAACGTTAGTGACCGCCATTCTCCCATATAAAGTATATATAAAGTTAAGGAGAATCGTAGTGACGCCTCACTCCCTTATATAAGAGTATATAAAGTTAATGAGAACGTTAGTGACCCCATACTCCCTACATAAAGGATATATATAAGTATAGTGAGATCGATAGTGACCGCCATTCTCCATATTTGAAGTATATAAAGTATAGGGAGAACGTTAGTGACTGCCAACTCTATAAAGTATATATAAAGTTAGGGAGAACGTTAGTGACCGCCATACTCCCCATATAAAAGTATATTTAAAAGTATAGGGAGATCGTTAGTGGCTGCCATATCCTATATAAAGTATATATAAGTATAGGGAGAAAGTTAGTGACGCCCTTCTCCTATATAGTAATTAGAGTATGGCGGAAGTTAGTGACCGCCATTCTCCCTATATAGTAAATAAGTATAGAGAACGTTAGTGACCGCCATTCTCCCTAATAAAGTATATATAAAGTATAGGGAGAACGTTAGTGACGCCATTCTCCCTATATAAAGTATATATAAAGTATAGGGAGAACGTTAGTGACCGCCATTCTCCCTATATAAAGTATATATAAAGTACAGGGAGAACGTTAGTGACCGCCATACTCCTATATAAGTATATAAGTATAGAGAGAACGTTAGTGACCGCCATTCTCCCTATATAAAGTATATATAAAGTATAGGGAGAACGTTAGTGACCGCCATTCTCCCTATAAAGTATATAAAAGTATAGGGAGAACGTTAGTGACCGCCATTCTCCCTATAAAAAGTATATATAAAATATAGGAGAAACGTAGTGACCGCCATTCTCCCTATTATAAAATATAAAAAGTATAGGGAGAACTGTTAGTGACCGCCATTCTCCCCATATAAAGTATATATAAAGTACAGGGAGACGTTAGTGACCGCCCATTACTCCATATAAAGTATATATAAAGTAAGGGAGAACGTTAGTGACCGCCATACTCCCATATAAAGTATATTAAAGTATGGGAGACGTTAGTGCTCCTACTCCCTATATAAAGTATATATAAGTATAGGGAGAACGTTAGTGACCGCCATTCTCCCTATATAATATACAAAATAATAGAGGGAACGTTAGTGACCGCCATTCTCCCTATATAAAAGTATATATAAAGTATAGTGAGATCGATAGTGACCGCCATTTTCTCCTATTTAAAGTATATATAAAGTATAGGGGACGTTAGTGACGCCATACTCTATTAAAGTATATAAAGTTTAGGGAGAACGTTAGTGACCGCCATACTCCCATATAAAGTATATTATAAAGTATGGAGATCGTTAGTGGCTGCAACTCCCATATAAAGTATATATAAAGTATAGGGAGAACGTTAGTGACCGCCATTCTCCCTATTGTATATAGAGTATAGGGGAACGTTAGTGACCGCCATTCTCCTATATAAAATATATATAAAGATAGGGAGAACGTTAGTGACCGCCATTCTCCTATATAAAGTATATATAAAGTACAGGGAGACGTTAGTGACGCCATTCTCCTATATAAAGTATATATAAAGTAAAGGAGAACGTTAGTGACGCCATTCTCCCTATATAAAGTATATATAAAGTATAGGGAGAACGTTAGTGACCGCATTCTCCCTATATAAAGTATATATAAAGTATAGGAGAACGTTAGTGACCGCCATTCTCCCTATATAAGTATATATAAAGTAAGGGAGAACGTTAGTGACGCGCCATACTCCCCATATAAAGTATATTTAAAGTATAGGGAGATCGTTAGTGGCTGCCATACTCCCTATATAAAGTATATATAAAGTATAGGGAGAACGTTAGTGACGCCCATTCTCCCTATATAGTATATATAAAATATAGAGAGAACGTTAGTGACCGCCATTCTCCTATATAAAGTATATAAAAGTATAGGGAGAACGTTAGTGACCGCCATTCTCCCTATATAAAGTATAATATAAAGTATAGGGAGAACGTTAGTGACCGCCATCTCCCTATATAAAGTTATATAAAGTACAGGGAGAACGTTAGTGACCGCCATATTCCCCATATAAAGTATATATAAAGATAAAGGAACGTTAGTGACTGCCATACTCCCTATATAAAGTATTAAATAAAGTATAGGAGAACGTAATGACCGCTATTCTCCCTAATAAGTATATAAAAGTATAGGGGAAACGTTAGTGACCGCCATTCTCCCTATATAAAGTATATAAAGTTAAGGGAGAACGAAGTGACCGCCATTCTTCCATATAAAGTATATATAAAGTAAGGAGAACGTTAGTGACTACCATACTCCCCATATAAAGTATATATAAAGTATAGGGAGAACGTTAGTGACCGCCATTCTCCCTATATAAAGTATATATAAAGTTAGGGAGAACGTTAGTGACCGCCATTCTCCCTATATAAAGTATATAAAGTATAGGGAGAACGATATGACCACCATTTCCATATACAGTATATATAAAGTATAGGGAGAACGTTAGTGACCGCCATTCTTCCTATATAAAGTATATATAAAGTATAGGGAGAACGTTAGTGACCGCCATTCTTCATATATAAAGTATATATAAAGTACAGGGAGAACTTAGATGTGATCGCCACTCCCCCATATAAAGTTAATATAAAAGTATAGGGGAACGTTAGTGACGCCAATCCCTATATAAAGTATATTAAAGTATAGAGAGAACGTTTGTGACCGTATTCTCCCATTAAAGTATATATAAAGTATAGGGAAAACATTAGTGACCGCCATACACCCTATATAAGTATACATAAAGTGTTGGGAGAATGTTAGTGACCGCCATACTCACCCATATAAAGTAAGAAGGAACGTTAGTGACCGCCATAACTCCCTACATAAGTATATATAAAGTATAGGGAGACTGTAGTGACACCCATTCTCCCATATAAAGATATATAAAGTATAGAGAGAACGTTAGTGACCGCCCATTCTCCAATATAAAAGTATATATAAAGTATAGGAGACGTTAGTTGACCGCCATTCTCTCCTATATAAAGTTAATATAAAGTATAGAAAGAACGTTAGTGACTGCCATTTCCCTATATAAAGTATATACAAAGTATAGGAGAACGTTAGTGACTGATACTCCCTATATAAAGTATATTAAAGTATAGGGAGAACGATAGTGACCGCCATTCTCCCATATAAAGTATATTAAAAGTATAGAGAGAAGCGTTAGTGACCGCCATACTCCCTATATAAAGTATATATAAGTACAGGGAGAACGTTAGTGACCGCCATATCCCCTATAAAGTATATATAAAGTCTAGAAGGAACGTTAGTGACCGCCATACTCCCTATAAAGTATATATAAAGTATAGGGAGAACGTAGTGACCGCCATTCTCCCTATATAAAGTATATATAAGTATAGGGAGAAACGTTAGTGACCGCCATTTCCTATATAAAGTATATATAAGTATAGAGGAGAAAGTTAGTGAACGCATTCTCTATATAAAGTATAAATCAAGTGTGGGAGAACGTTAGTGACGCATACTCCCATATAAAGTATATATAAAGTATAGAGAACGTTAGTGACCGGCCATTCTCCTATATAAAGATATATAAAGTATAGGGAGAACGTTAGTGACCGCCATTCTCCCTATATAAAGTATATATAAAGTATAGGGAGAACGTTAGTGACCGCCATACTCCCCTATATAAATATATATAAAGTATAGGGAGAATGATAGTGACGCCATTCTCCCATATAAAAGTATTATAAGTATAGGGAGAACGTTAGTGACCGTCATATCCCTATTAAAGTATATATAAAGTATAGAGAGAACGTTAGTGACTGCCATTCTCCCATATAAAGTATATATAAAGTATAGAAGAGAACGTTAGTGACCGCCATCTCCCTATATAAAGTATATATAAAGTATAGAGGAGAACGTTAGTGACCGCCATCTCCATATAAAGATATATAAAGTATAGAAGAATGTTAGTGACCGCCATATCCCTATATAAAGTATAATAAAGTATAGGGAGAACGTTAGTGACCGCCCTCTCCCTATATAAAGTATATTAAAGTATAGAGAGAACGTTAGTGACCGCCATTCTCCTATATAAAGTATAATAAAGTATAGAAGAATGTAGTGACCGCCATATTCCCTATATAAAGTATATATAAAGTATAGGGAGGAACGTTAGTGACCGCCATTCTCCCCATATAAAGATATATAAAGTATGGGAGAACGTTAGTGACCGCCTATCTCCCTAATAAAGTATATATAAAGTATAGGGAGAAGTTAGTGACGCCATACTCCCTATATAAAGTATATATAAGTATAGGGAGAAGTTAGTGACCGCCATTCTCCCTATATAAAGTATATATAAAGTATAGGGAGAACGTTGTGAACGCCATTCTTCCTATATAAATATATATAAAGTAAGGGAGAACGTTAGTGACCGCCATACTCCCCATAGAAAAGTATATATAAAGTATAGAAGGAACGTTAGTGACCGCCATACTCCCTATATAAAGTATATATAAAGTATAGGGAGAACGTAGTGACCGCCATTCTCCCTATATAAAGTATATTAAAGTATAGGGAGAACGTTAGTGACCACCATCTTCCATATAAAGTATATATAAAGTTGGGAGAACGTAGTGATCCCCATTCTCCTTATATAAAGATATATAAAGTATAGGGAGAACGTAGTGACCACCATTCTCCCTATATAAAGTATATATAAAGTATGGGAGAACGTTAGTGACCGCCATTCTTCTATATAAAGTATATATAAAGTACAGGGAGAACGTTAGTGACCGCCATACTCCCCATATAAAGTATATATAAAGTATAGAAGGAACGTTAGTGACCGCCCTACTCTCCTATATAAGTATATATAAATATAGGGAGAACGTTAGTGACCGCCATTCTCCCATATAAAGTATATATAAAGTACAGGAGAAAGTTAGTGACTGCCATACTCCCCATATAAGTAATATATAAGTATAGGGAGAACGTTAGTGACCGCCATACTCCCTATATAAAAGTATATAAAAGTAGAGGGAGACGTTAGTGACCGCCATTCTCCTATATAAAGTATATATAACAGTGATAGGGAGAACGTGGAGTGACTGCAATACTCCTTATATAAAGTATATATAAAGTATAGGGAGAACGTTAGTGACCGCCATTCTTCATATAAAGTATATATAAAGTACAGGGAGAACGTTAGTGACTCCATACTCCCACTATAAAGTATAAATAAAGTATAGGGAGAACGTTAGTGACGCCCAACTCCCTATATTAAGTATATATAAAGTACAGGGAGAACGTTAGTGACCGCCATTCTTCCTATATAAAGTATATATAAAGTATGGGAGAACGTTAGTGATCGCCATTCTCCTATATAAAGTATATATAAAGGTTAGAGAGAACGTTAGTGACTGCCATACTCCCATATATAAGTATATATAAAGTATAGAGAGAACGTTAGTGAAGCCATTCTCCCATATAAAGTATATATAAAGTATAGGGAGAACGTTAGTTGACTGCCATACTCCCTATATAAAGTATATATAAAGTATAGAAGAGAACGTTAGTGACCGCCATTCTCCCATATTAAAGATATATAAAGTATAGGAGAACGTTAGTGACCGTCTATCCCTATATAAAGTATATATAAAGTATAGGGAGAACGTTAGTGACCGCCATTATCCCTAATAAAGTATATATAAAGGATAGGGAGAACGTTAGTGACCACCATTCTCCAATATAAAGTAATATGAAAGTATAGAGAGAACGTTAGTGACCGCCATTCTCCCAATATAAAGTATATATAAAGTATAGAGAGAACGTTAGTGACCGCCATTCTCCAAATTAAAGTATATATAAAGATATGGGAGAACGTTAGTGAATGCCATAATCCCTATATAAACTATATAAAAGTATAGGGAGAACGATAGTGATCGCCATTTCCCAATATAAGTTAGGATATAAGTATGAGAGAACGTAGTGACCGCATACTCCCTATTTCTCTTTATTAAGGATCGGTAGTGGTTTTACAGTCTCTAATATTTTTACTGAGAATCAGCTGTATTGTTTACGGATAATATTCTGGTTCAGGGATCATAATAATTATTTATGGACAGTATCCTTATTAAAGAAAGTCCTATAACAAGGTGCCTGTTCTTTATGGAATAAATTGCTGCAAACTTTTTATCATCTGGTAGACAGCTGTGCAGGTGGGATCTGTATGCTCCCTTAGGGCTAGGCCACACTAGCGCGTTTTGCTGTGTTTTGCGCTTTTTTCGCTTTGCAATCCGTAATGACATTATATTTATAATGAAATCGTGAGAAGTGTGCCACTGGTGCGATAGGATCCGTTGTGTTTTATAACACACGTGATCACCATTTTTGGTCCATTTCTGTCAAACTCACGTTAATACAAGTCCACGCAAGCGCATGAAAAAATCCTACAACGCGCAGTTATGGTTGTGTACATTAATTGTTTTGATGGGTTAGTCATGGTTGCAATGGAAACAAAAGTGTAGCATGTGACCAAGGTTCAGGAATTTGATCACATGAAATTGAAACCCAAAATTTGCAATTTGAGGATGATGTTATGTGCCAGTCATGTGACATTATAGTGATGTCATACAGGATGTTATGTAAACAAATCTGGAAGATTATACTATTTCTGTTTCAGTAACATTTAGCGTGAGTACGTTTTGTTTCTGGCGTAACAGTTTGTTATTTCCAAGATATCCGGCACAATCAATCCCAAGCAGTAAAATATCATTTATACAATCTTTATTAATGTAAACTTGTATTGGATGTTTTAGCATCTTGTTGGGGTCTTGTTATTGGAGGGATCGCTATGTTTATTTAAGGATCGGTAGTGTTTCTTACAGTCTAATATTTTTATGAGAAAAGCTGGATTGTTTACGGATCAATATTCTGGTTCAGGGATCGTAATGTTATTATGGATCAGTACAATAAAGAATTCATGGGGCCTATTATAAAGGAACAATATTGACAATATCCCATACGTGTGCCTCTATGAAACCGCCATCTTTGTGTATGTCCGATCATGTGATCATGTTATATCTGTGCTGACTGACTTTCTGTTAAATTAAACCAACGTTAAAACTGCACACAGCAAAACAACTGTCAGAAACTCTGTCACCATTCCAGCTACAAATTACAGCAGAAAAGTTAAAGGGCATCTCCCCCTATGTAAAAGGTTTTTAATTGTTGTAGGGCCCCCCTTCCCAACCAACTACAGTGTCTGACTGGCTCCCTGTGCTTGGTTTGGGAAGAATTAGAGTTTTAGTAATGGTCAATTTAATCTTTTGTCAGTATAGATGCCCTTTAAACTATAAGAAAATATTTTGGCAATGTAAAACTAACTTTGTGTTGTTTATTTCATTATAGCAGTTAAACACAATGCTGTTTAACCAGTTTAACAAGGCCATCATTGGCATTACGTTATG
>JAACNH010004906.1:0-22310 GCA_019447015.1 Hymenochirus boettgeri | reverse complement strand
AACCATCAGTCACATAGTCCCCGTGTGAGAAAGTGATAGGAAAAAGCAGATCCATATTTATCAATATAAAAAACAGCTTTATTAACAAACAAATAAATACTATAACTCAACATACACCGTGCTAAAAAATCGACGTCCCGATCTATGCTAGACACTTACAAACCCAACCCAAATGCTGAGTACCGGAACCAATCGCTAATGTCTCATATAAATATAGAGCCAAATCTTTTGTTGTTATGTCAATTGATATACATCACCAATTACGGAAAAGTTGTATCCAAATTTGTCATCCAATTCCCAGTAAACCGTATGTTCAATGATAACTAATATCGTAGGGGATTCCAACATTTGAAACCAATGTGGGTCATTTCCTTCCGATCAACACAGTCTAATGTCCTGCTAGATAATATTCATAAAGATTTTTACAGTCATATGAAGTTCTAGTATCATAATAAATCACATGTGAAACAGTGAGTACACTCGTCCGGCTCACAGAATATGTGTATCGGGACTTATCCTGGCATACAGTTAGACAGTCAATATCATAATCCCTATGTATGTGGATGCCATACACAGCTGGAATACTTGCCACTCAGCCGACTTGTATTGCTGTATTGTGTTGCCTCTTCACCCGAATAAATTCTCATTGACTGAAAGTCACTTTGTTGTCCGTTTCCCCTCTATTCTTTATGGTTCACTACGATCTCCTCCATAGTATTTTGGTCCGGTTACTCAGCACTTGGGTCAACCGACGTACGTTTTGCCGTGATCCCGCGGCATCATCAGGTCTGATTTTTTTGTTACGGTGTATTAAGTAATAGTATTTATTGTGTTTAAAGCTGTTTTTTTATATTGATATATGGATCCGCTTTTTCCTATCACTTTCTCACACGGGGACTATGTGACTGATGGTTAATTGCAATTGGGGTTTCAAGGGATAGAGTGCTATTTAAGGGGTTCTGTTTTAGGTCTGTCCCTATATTAAAGTAATTATAAGTTCAGACCATACTGATAGTTTGTCAACTTACCATTTTTTTTACAAAGGTTGTCTTGCCGTTTGTCGTAAAATTTGTTCTTTTCCTCTATTCCCATAAATATGACCTACAGTAAACAAGCGACACAAAGCCTCAGAAGTATAGAAAATGTATTGTATGTCAACAGCTATAACCACTGGTGATGTCTGGGCAATTACCTTTAAAGGTTATCTCCATGGTTAAAAAAAAAAGTTTGGTATTCATTTTTATTGAGTAACGTTCTTCAATAAAACGTTCAGGAGCCTGGAACGTAGGTAAGGTACTCGCTCCTCTGCCACATACTCTGATAGATTCCGACAGACCTGTACCTTACCTACGTTCCAGGCTCCTGAACGTTTTATTGAAGAACGTTACTCAATAAAAATGAATACCAAACTTTTTGGTTTGATTGGTCCCGGCTCCTGAATGATTTGTTGAAGAACGGGAGGTAAGACACATTTCCTTTATCTCCTGTTCTTCAATAGCAGTGAATACCATTTTTTTTTTTACCAGTGGAGATACCCTTTAAGGTCAAAGGGAGTCTCTGCAATTTCTCAGTGGGAATTATAAAACACTTTAGGTGGCAAAACCCTAAACCTAACTCAGAATAAAGCACTGTGGCACCCCTTATTTTATTTTAGACGACCCAAGAATTCAGGGTTTGCCCACTCTTACTTCCTTAGGTTCTTGAGCACACATGACCTTTTAAAGCCACATCTCCAGAGAAATACCTTTAAATAATAAATATCTGGATATGCACAAGAAAAAGACAAAACAAAACAGTTGTGATGCAGAGCCCTCCCACCAAACCAATCAGAAGGCAAGCAACCTCAATTTGCAACATCAGAAACAAAAAGCATTTTCCATATGAGCAAGCTACCCAGCTACCCAGAAATTAAAGTGCTTGTGTGAGCAGAGAGGCAGGACCTAAAATTATGTCCCCGTACCTTCCAACATTCCCCTTTAATAGACACATAGAGAAAAAAAAAAGCACATAGCTGCATGTGGAGAATAATGTAGTGAAATTTACCCAAGGACAGCTCTGTGCAATGCATTTCTCATCAGTGTACCAATTTACAAGGTGAATGTTGGCGGGTAGGGGTACCTATATATAGGGTAGCCCAATCAACGATAAATTCAAGGACACTCTAAACCATACAAACAAAACAGATTAATGCCCATCCAATTCAGTTGCCTTAGATTCTATATTCCCATACCACTGCTGCATTATAGCCTGCCTTTCTCTATAATGAATGAAATAAATGGATTTATAAAACAGCCAATTCACATAAACCCATTCACCACACCAAGGCTGCTTTTATAACAGATTGGGCAATACAATTCTCTGTTTTTGTATGTAAAATACTTTTGATTAGTTGCAGTCTGCAATAACCCATTTATTTAATGTATTGTGTTAGACACAGGTAGCAAGGCTGGGTCAGATTGGATCACTAAATCAGGGATAGGCACCAATAACTTTCCAGATGTTTGAAAACTACAACTCCCAGCATTCCCTAACTACAGAGTGTTTGTAAGGGAATGCTGGGAGTTGTAGTTTTCAAACATCTGGAGATCTACTGGTTGCCTATCCCTGCACTAAATGCAATCATTGCAACCCTGTAATAAGAAAGTTTTTTCTTTCCCTCCATTAGCCTATAAACTGGTAAATAACCAATGTCCACAACCCTACAGCCTCCTATGTAGACTGTCCCAAGGGATAAGTAACCCCCTGTTCCAGGGGAACTGCCACATGCCCTAAGCCTGCAGTGCCCCTCTTCCCGAGGCCCAATCTGCCATATATAACATTATTACCTTCTGCTCTCACCCAATATCCCACACAGCTCCGACTGCCATAAACACATGGACACTTCACACTCACCGGCTCCAAAAGCACTTCTGAAACTGGAGGTCATGCCAGGACCCCACTCACCCAGTATGGCTGGCTAATGTCATGCCTGGGGTCGGGTACCGGTGCCATATAGATTTGTTATCTCGCCTCTAACAACATGTTACTTGTGAGAAGCACAAAGATCTCACCTTCCGGTTGCAACAGTGTCGCATTATTAATAAATATACTAGATCGTGGGGTTGTGTCCGTTTCCTTTTAAGGCAGGCGAATATAAGACAACATAACTGGGAAATTATGGACCTTCTCACTGCTGCGCAATCTTAGTACAGAAGAGGGAATTTGCGTGGGATCAATGAGAAATTGAGGTGTGTGTGTGTATGGTGTATGTGTGTATGTGTGTATGTGTGTATGTGTGTATGGGTGTATATGTGTGTATGTGTGTTCTAGTGTCAGTTGTCACGTTCCATCACCGCTAGCGAGCATTCGAGAGGATAAACAACTACGTGACCAGTTTGATCAGATCCTGTTAATTCGACCAATGGTGGCCAGAGATGCTACAATCCGTGGGTTTGTGACTGGCTTGCTGGTTGGCCAGAAATTTTTCAATTGGCTCGATGGGGAAATTACACAATCTAAAGTTCTGAATATCGTACGACCTGGATCAAGCGTCTATGGCCACCACAAGTCTCAGGATCAACCCCCGACTGCTCAGAATAACTTCATCCCATTGTACAAGTGTCGGTGTTTAAACGGCGCAGTGCTGTGGACTGGTTTTTGGCATTACTTATCAAGCAATAGATTGTCCAAATTTACCATCCCGTCCGATTAAATGTTTCGACATTAGTTCGACGCATCGGAAAACAACTATTTTATGGTCCAAATGTTCGAAATGTCTGCTGCGCCATTCGATCAGGAAAAATATCAGAACCTGTGTACACGACTAGCCACAATCTTGTTGGTGATTTTATACACTGCAGGGCACGGAGCAGTGGGAGGGCGTGGACTCAAATTTTGGACTGCTAGTGTGCATACCTATTTGTTTGAAACTATTATGAATCTGATTGGAAGAAACAATTGTAAATCCCCCACCGCCAATCTTAAGGTTCGTACACACGTGTGATCGCGGGTGGCGAATGTCCATTTCGGCCGATAATTGGCCCGTGTATAGGCACTTTATCGTTCGAAGCAGCCATTTGTTTGGAGATTGTTGACTTGCCGGGCGGATTTCCGAACAAGCGGCAAATACACTGTAAAGTGCCCATACACGGGACAATTATCGGCCAAACGGACATTCATACACATCATGCGTCACAGGTCGGCACCTGCGATCGCACGTGTGTATGAACCTTCACAAAGATTTATGTTTCAAAACCACAGAAGATTCTGGAAAAGGAGGTAGATGGAAATTTTCCACCTGGCCCAATCACCGTTTGTGCCAGACCTTACTTTGCAGTCAGAAGTGATCAGTTACTGCGAGATAATACCATAATAAATGGTAACTAGGTGGCTGATTAGGCTAAAATATCAGCCCATGTATGCGCAATTTTACACTGAAAATCTACGTGCTAAAATGCTTGACAGTATCAAAAAGATTGATGCAGGCTGCATCAATTTCAGTGTTTACATGCACACTAAGCCTTTGCAGCATGTAGATTTTATATGTTTGGTTTAAAGATGGGGCAACATTAATGTTTTCCGACAACAAGCTTTAAAATAACATTTAAATTTAAACCTGATGGTAACTTTTGCTCCTGATGGAAGCCTGGCCCCTGGTATTTTCTACCAGTTTTTTTCTAAAGTGGTTACCTGGGTGCGCGCTATTTAAGGGTAAATTGCCAAGTGTGAATGTCTTCATAGATCAAAAAATGGTTTGGACCACCGATGCTGCTATAGCTCTAGGCTTTGTCTCAGAGTTCTACCTTGGGTCTCCACTTGCAACCCTGGGTATATATACTAAAGGTAATATACCTTATATATATGTTCTGTGAAGGCTTTATTGGTAATCCTTGGACCACACCTTGCAGGAGGTGCAAGGATTACCAATAAAGCCTTTACAGCACAGCCTGTAATAGTTTGTCTCTATCTACCACTATTCTTACTTAAGTGTGTTTAGGTGACTCTTGACATTTTGTTATGCCTTTTTGTTTGTTTTATTATTATTTTTGGTTTTCTAAGTGGTGCTAAATTAAATTTGTTTAGAAGCTAGACAATGTTGTCATTTTTAGCATTGCATAACCAATTTCTTATTATAATGTACAGTAATAGCATCATAGTAACATTCTATTCATCTCACAGAGTAGTTTAAAGAATGATGCAGCATCTATTTAATACCCCATGTTTATTCAGTGTTGTAAAATATTCAGCACTGTATCCTGAAGTCACGTTTACAGATGTATGAATCATAGAAATTCAGTCGTTCAGCATAAAATGTAAAACCTAAGTCTCTGTTAAAACCAATAGAGTTAATTTTATTTGATGTAGAAGGAGTCATGTATCATCCATCATCTTGTGCCTCAGATACTTAAAAAGATAGACCCTTACATTTCTTAATCTGTTTTAGATAAATATTTGAAGTAAATTTATTCTTATTGAAACCCATAAGACAATTTTGATAGATTAGACTCAATTTTTTTTTTTTTTTAACGTATGCTTTTTTTGTACAAAATTTAAGTTTCTTAGCTGACCACCTCGAAGATTTTAAAGGGCATATCTACCCCCAAAACTAAAATTTAACCCACTAATGGCCCCACTGTGTAGTGTTAAACAATCCTTACTTTACTCTCTACTCCTTATGGTTCTCCTGCAGTGCCTGTTCAAAGTCCCAGAAAGTGAATAGTAGGAGCTGTCTGTGTCATCCGTCACTGCTTCTTCCTTGTCTCCCCGAGGACTCTGTCATGCGAAGAGGAGCCCTCCCCCTCTGGATCCCTTCATGGCTGCCTCATCCCCACCTATAAACCGCTTTTCTGCAGTGTAGGTACCCTAGCCCACCCCCAACTGGCGTGTTACTTTAAAACAAGACCCAGATAAGGCTACCCCAACCGCGTTCCCTCAGCTCTCTGCATAGTCTGCAGCCGCATCTGTGATTTGCTGACTCTCATTTAATCACAGATGTGGTTGCTTGTCCGGCCTCTGTTTGAAGCCGGAGCTGAGAGGTGAGGAACAAACATCGGTAAGTCTATTTCTGGGGCTTTTTTTATACATGCAGTTGGGGGTGGGCTGGGGTACCCTACCCTACAGAAAATTTCAGTTTTCTGTAGGGTAGGGTTAAAATTAATGACCTTAGTTTTGACGCTTGTGGAGAGTTATGATTGAAGCTGACTTATTGTAAAAATAAATAAAATAATGTTTATCTGAATTATGTCTTTCTTGATGATGTAAGGGTCCTTTAACTTATGGATAATAGATGTCTTTGAGAAGAGCTTTTTTTAAAGTTGTACAATATCTTTTTTACATATAAAAATAGAGGATTCCCTTATTTGTTTCTTATGAAAAGTATCAGTGTATCCATTATAGAGAGAATATCACTTAAGGCTGGGTACCCACCAGCTGAGTCTTTGGCCTGGCCAAGCGCTCACTACTAGCGAGCATTCGGTCGGGACAAATATCTGTCGGTCGCAGCAATAATAGCCGTGGCCGACAGTTCATGCTACCGATCGTGCAGTCAGCTGTGATTTAACAGCAGGCCCGTTCGTCCGATTCTGCCCGCACACACCGACTAATACATGTCATTGGTGGCCAAAATATCTGATGGTGTGTACCCAGCCTTAGGGCTATGCCATACTAGGTGGGCTGCTATTTTTTTTTTTGCATAACCACAACTGTGTAATATTGTGGAATCAGGGCGTACATGCACAGAACCGGAAACACAACGGCAACAGAAACACGCAATTGTGCATGATTGCACACCTGTTTCAGGTGCGCCAGTGCGCAATGTAGTGTAGTCTCAGCCTATAAAAATAAAGTACCTGGGGCAGGGAGGTATGATTGATTATTCATACATATTTATATCATTTTGTAGTCTTCCTCCTGCTTTAATAGAGGAAAGTCCAGACAATTACCTGGCAGATGAAAGCCCGTTGTGCTGGGGCTCTTCAATGGAATGATATTGGGGTTTAGGAATACTCAATCCTACCTCCTTGAACTAGGGACTTCATTTTTAAATAAGTTTTAAAGGGCATGTCCACCCCCCAAAACTAAAATTTCACACACTACCGGCCCTTGGAGTAGTGTTCAAAAATCCTTAAAGTCCTAGAAGTAGGACTGTCTGTAAGGCATCTGGATGCCTTTTCTTCTTCTTTCCTTGTTGAGGTTTCTGGTATGTGCAGGTAATCCATCCCTGCCACCTGCCGGATCCCTTCATGGCTGCCTTACCCCAGCTTTATACCCCTTTTCTGTAGTGTAGGGTACCCCAGCCCATTCCAACCACCAAGTTAGATTTGTGAGCATAAAAATGGAGAACACACCTTATAACTGTCACGAACTACCTGGCGCTCCGGTCCCGCGCCGCACTGCACTTCCAGGTGGGCGGCGTCGACGTCATGACGTCATGCCGCCGCACGACCGGGCGGCGCGAATTTTAAAAGCTGGTGTCCTCCTGGACCCGGTGCCCGATTGTAGCATTCTCCCTCCCTGGCTCCTGTACTTACCTGCCTTGGATCCCGTACCTACCTTTACTGCTCAGTGACCTACCTTGCCTGCATCCCGCTCCAGTGACTTACCTTGCCTGCTTCCAGTCTCCGTTACTTACCATTGTTCCAGCATCCCGCTTACAGTTCCCAGCATCACATTGTTCCAGCATCCAGCCTACAGTTCCCAGCATCACCATTGTTCCAGCATCCAGCCTACAGTTCCCAGCATCACCATTTTCCAGCATCCAGCCTACATTCCCAGCATCACCATTGTTCCAGCATCCAGCCTACAGTTCCCAGCAGCACCATTGTTCCGCATCCAGCCTACAGTTCCAGCCAGCACCTTGTTCCAGCACCAGCCTACAGTTCCCAGCAGCACCATTGTTCCAGCCTACAGTTTCCCAGCAGCACCATTGTTCCAGCATCCACCTACATTTCCCAGCAGCACCATTGTTCCAGCATCCAGCCTACATTTCCCAGAAGCCTCTGTGCCCTGCAATTCCCAGACTATACGCCTCCTCCTAAAGCGTACTTGTAAGTACCCGGCCTCCCAGCCAGTTATTACAGTACATCGGGCCATGGAAATGCCTGAGGGGCTATGGCAAGTTGAGTAAAACTCTCCAGCTTGTCCAAACGCATGGACCTGTTTGACACATCAGGGCCAGTTGGCCCAGTTCATGATACCCTTGCTGTCTGGCTACCCCAGCGGCTGCCTCTGCTCCGGGTTCTACGCTACCTCCTTCAACGTCCGGATCTGGTGATCCTTCTCTTTGGAGAGAGCCCGCATACCTCCGCCCTCGCGGTTTGATGGTGATGCCCACCCCTGCCGTGGATTCATTAATCAGGCCGAATCCATTCGAACTTCAACCATCCATTTTGTATTGGATCGTGCTAAGGTTGGGTACATCACGCCTTGTTGGGGGCAATGCGCTGGCCTGGGCTCTCCTTTATGGGAAAAAGGCGATCCTTTAGTCTATAATGTTACTGACTTCCTGAGCAGTTTTCGCAAGGTCTTCGTGCTCCAGGAAGAACCTGTGCTGCCTCCTCCCGTTTGATGCAGCTCCGCCAAGGGTATCGTTCTGTGGGTCAATATGCTATTGAATTTCGTACCCTTGCGTGGAGACTTCTTGGAACAATGAGGCACTTACAGCAGCCTTTTGGCAGGGACTCTCTGATCGCCTCAAGGACAATTAGTATCTAGGGAATTGCCTGTCCCATTGGAAGACTTGATTACACTATGCATCCAGATTGATACCCCGCTTTCGTGAACGGCAGGCAGAAGGTCTGCAGCCCGTTCCAGCCTTCCTAAGACCTTTGATAGGCCTGCTCAGACCTTTCCGCAACCCAATCTTCAGGTGAAGAGCCGATGCAAATTGGCGGCACTCATCTATCCCCCAGGAAAAATCACGCCGACGTACCAATGGACTCTGTCTCTATTGTGTTGGGCAGCATTTTGTAGAAATTGTCCCCTGAAGTCGGGAAACTCCAGGACCTAGAAGTTAAGAGGAGCTCCTTCTAGGTAATGTTAAGTCTCCTGCCAAATTTGAACCACTGAAACTTTTTCTACCAGCTACTATCACTTGTAATGGTAAAACTTTTTCATCCCAGCCTTGTCGATTCTGGTGCGGCTGGAAATTTCATTGATTCTACCTATGCGCAGCACAATTGGGGCTTCCTCTCCTTCACTTGCAGCAACCTTTCGAGTTCTGGCTATTGACAATAACCCTTTGGCCCTCGAATTCATCTCCAAATCTACATACGAAGTCCTATTCCGCATTGGCATATTTCACCAGGAACGTTTAACTTTTCTTGTCATCCAAAGCCCTTCTGCTCCCCTAATTCTCGGACTTCCATGGCTCAGATTACACAACCCTGTTATAGATTGGTCTAACAATGAACTCAAGTCTTGGAGCCCCTTCTATTTCAAAAATTCCTTTCTACTCATTGCACTACCATTACCTGTGAAAATAAATCTGAGAAAAACCTCCCTGAATGTTATCGTGATTTCTCTGATGGTGTTTTGTAAAAAGCGAGCTGAGAGCTACCACCGCCACCGAGCCTACGATTGCCCCATCTCCTCTGGCCCTCTCGGGGACGCACATACCACCTGTCTCCCTTGGAAACTCTAGCCATGAAAGAGTACATTACTGAACATTTGTCTAGGGGTTTCATACAACCTTCCACTTCCCCTGCTGGAGCTGGGTTCTTTTTTGTTGAAAAAAAAGACGGAGGTTTACGACCCTGCATCGACTACCGTGGGTTAATAAAATCACAATAAAGAATTGGTATCCGCTCCTTCTCATCTCTGAGCTGTTTGACCAGATAAAGGAGCTATATATTTACCAAACTGGATTTACGGGGGCATACAATTGTCCGTATACGCCAAGGTGCGAGTGGAAGACCGCCTTTACCACTAGGGACGGTCACTACGAGTATCTAGTAATGCCCTTTGGCCTTTGTAATGCTCCAGTGTGTCCAAGAATTCGTAAACGACATATTCCGGGATCTGTTGGGAATATCTGTATGTATATTCTAGATGACATTTTAATCTTTTCTCAAGATCTGCCCTCACCCCGCATCCATGTTAAACAGGTTTACTACGTCTGAGAGAGAATAGGCTATATGCCAAATTGGAAAAATGTCTGAGTGTTCGCAGGTACCCTTTCTGGGCTACATTGTCAGCGCAAGGTTTCCAGATGGATCCTGTGAAAGTTTCTGCCATCCAAGATTGGTCTCTTCTATGGGAACCAAAGCTATTCAAGTTCATTGGCTTTGCCAATTACTACAGACAATTCATTCAAGGTTTTCTTCTATAATTTCCTCCATTTTAGCTCTCATCAGTAAAGGTGGTAACCTCATTCATGGACCCCTGCAGCCCTCGAGGCCTTCAACGCTCAAGGAAGCCTTTGCTGATGCACCAGTTCTAGTACATCCAGATCCTAGTCTTCCCTTCTACATCGAGGTTGATGCCTCGGACTTGGGAGCAGGAGCGTTCCTTTCCAGAGATAGGGCACTAAAGAAAACTCCATCCCTGTGCATATTTCTCCAAGAAGTTTCTACCCAACAAGCGGAACTATGACGTTGGGAATAGGGAACTTCTTGCTATCAACTGGCCCTCGAGGAGTGCGTCATCTATTGGAAGGCACCTCTGTACCTATCACCATCCTTACCGACCATAAGAACCTCGAATACATCCAGAATCTCAAAAGGTTAAATCCCCGTCAAGCACGTGGTCCTTACTTTTCCCGATTCAACTTTGTTATCACTTACCACCTGGTTCCAAAAACAAAAAAGCTGATGCCCTTTCCAATCATTTGTTGCTTCCGACTGTACTAATCAAGATAAGGGCTCTGTATATCCCAACCACTAAAATCTTGGCCTCTATACCCCCTCCAAGATTCAAGCTGCACAAGATTCTGCTCCGTCCGACCACAATCTGGCAAAAGCTTTGTTCCTGTTTCTCTTCGGAAAACTATCCTTCATACTCACTGTTCCAAGCAAGCCGGGCATCCCGGTGTTAACAAAACTTTAATATTATTGCCCATTCCCTTTGGTGGCCCAAAATGAGAAAAGATTTTTAAAGACTTTATTCTAGCGTGTACCAGCTGTGCTCAATCCAAATCTTCTAGAACCCTCCCCTGTGGTCTTCTTCAACCCCTCCCCATTCCGTCCAGACCTTGGACCCATCTATCCATGGACTTTATTGTGGAACTTCCACCTTCCAAAAAAACACGGTTATATGGGTGACTGTAACCCGCTTCAGCAAAATGGTCCATTTTGTACCCCTCCCCAAACTACATATATCTCCGCCCCTTACTCTGGGGAACCTGGGAGTAAGAATTACTTGTTTCTTAGATTTTTGTGGGCAGTGCTATTCATATAGCATGAGACTGCAAGTTGCCTTGTTTAAGAAGGTGTTTCTCCATCTCCTGCAAACATAACCCCAGTAATAGCTTTATTGAAGTTTCAGTTGAAATGGGCCCTGGATTACTACAGCAATTGTGAGCTTGCTTAAATTGCTCCCCTCTTTTTTTTGAAGATTCCAGATGATCCAGTGAAGGAGGTGTTACTGGATGCATATTAACATAGTAATTGAGGTTGAATAATAAAGACATACGTCCATCAATTCCAACCTTTAAAAAAAAATGCTGTGAAAAATTAATCCGTATTATTAGGTTTGGGCCTAGGTCCTCCTTCAGGCAATTTGCCACTGTATTCCAGGTGCTGCTTCCCTCAGTCCTCTACCTAAGGACCCAAGCTATAGCACAAGCAAATGAAGGTGATGGAAGCGCACACTGTTCCTCAGAAAATTCTGTTGTTGCATCACACAAACAACGTTTTGGAGAACGTTTTGTGTGATGCATAACAGAATTTTCTGAGAACAGTGTCTGCGTCCATCACCTTCATTTGCTTGTGAAAAATAAATTTGTGTGTCCTGATTCGATTGAATCTACATCCCAAATAAAGTTTTGATGTTCTCTCTTTGTGAAGATTTCCTACAGGTACTTCAGTTTTCCACACAACCATACTAGGTTGTATGTAATCCTCTGTTACATAACAAACCTATTTATAGGTTGCATATGTAACAGAGGATTTATTTCACAGATTTTCCAAGTAGGCCTTCCACACACCGTAAACTGCTTGTAAATCACTATGTCGAAACATTCGGGGCACATGCCCTGGATCTTCCACAAAGTGCCCTGAATTTTTTACAGAAACCTACCTCCTTGCCCTGTATCTCAGTTTTTGGCCTTTTCCCAGTAGTACTCTGCAGCAGCGCGATGACATCACAATGCGGTCAAGCATCGGCATCATGCAGCCGCATTGTACTACTGGAAAACGCCACCCCTGTGCTTCCTCTTTGACAGTATAGCAGCGGGAACAGTTGTGTTGGGCTGGGCTGATCCAGCTGTGACGATCCTGTTGGACTGAGTAATTGGAAAAGCCTGCAAACAGGACTGATAGTGCTACACAATTCCATATTGCCTAGTGCCTGTCTGCCATAGTGTGAGGTATAGCCTAATAGGGCTATTAGTCTATTACCTGCCACATTGCAGTGCAATCCACTAACTATAAGATGGTGGGCAGTGTGGCAGCATTTGGTAGTGTGCATTCACTAGGGCAGAGAGTGAACATTACCAAATGCTGCCACACTGCCAACCCACATGGGTGGTAATAGCCTACCGCAGTATGTGATGAAATTAACAGTTTGGTACCATATCTGAATTCCCTTTAACATAATGAGTGTCAGCCTTTTTTTCAGGTTATACCCATAATCATAGTTGATAACTGGTGTTTAATAGATGACCTCCATTCTGCAATGCATTTCTGTGACTAATGTAACACATAAGTGGTGCAGCATCACCCTGCCATATGTTTATTTTAATGTTATTTAAATTTGAAGATGTGCAGCAGTATTCTCCTCAGCTTAATGATTACTTTTATCATTCATAAGCTCCCTCATCCCCACCTTAGGTTTCTCACCACTGAGTGTATGCAGTTATTTAGAAAGGGCCTGTTTAAATTGAGCATTGTTTATTATTTAATGTAAATGTGGAGCTCATCCCATATTTAGAGCTTGCTATTCCATCAAGCTTCCAGTATTGCTTTTTGCAACACACTAGCCTAATCCCAAGGTAGGCAGCAGTACAGTGTATGGTGTTTATTTGCTATTGGGTTTTAAACACACAATAATTCACTCAGTGTGGTTTGCTTCGGAGAGCTCGGATATTGTTGTAAGAATCAGTGTTTCGTTTGGCTTTTAGTGCATATAATAAATGATTGTTCCCAAGTACTATCACATTCATTAAATATAAGGTATGAGATTTGTTGCTTGTTGTAATTAAGGCTTTATCACAGCATCATAACTGTTTTTAAAAGCAAAAATGTATTGGTATTGTTGTGTATTATTGTAAATGACAAATGGCTATCTCCACATCAGTTATGAATTCCTTGAACCTTCCAGATAAGTAATTTACATTTTCCCCACACTCACTCACAACCAGAATTTTACCTGTTCAGCTTCTGTGTGTCTGGTACTGTTTGGTGTCCTGGTCTCAGTCTGTATACTTGAAGTCCTGGGGCAGGACTGTCCAGGTAAGTGTTGAGTACTCACAAATGGGGCTTTTCTATAGTTTTTTCTATTTAACCTTGTCCATCTGTGTCCTGTACCGCCCAGCGAAGCCCCAAGAATGCCCACATGGTCCTGCACCCTCACGTGAACAAAGATGGGGCATTGGGAAAGACCTTAAGATCGAGCCTGTCCTGGAAAAAATAGGACATTTGGGATTATGTACTTTAAGTGGTGGAGATTAGGGCAATAGAGACTAATAACACCATAAAGATGTTGGCGCTATATAATATAATAATTGCTATTACACAAATATAATATTTTATATATATGATATATGGCAACTGCTGTGCGAAAAAACAGATCACACCCTGCCAAAACTCATTTCAGGGAGGATACCCACCCACCTAAAGCCCCACCCCAAGGTTAACGCATAATCCATGCATACGACACACACATGTATACAGTCAAACACATGCATCTCAACAGACACACACTCATGAAAACAGTCAGGCACACATGCATACAACAAGTCATGTTCTATTAAGTGTTTTTTTTCACTTGATAACTGCTAAAAGACACTGACATCATTGTGCTCCCTCACTCTAATTCAAACAACACATTTTAGGGAGATTGTATATTATTTCAGGGAGTCAGGGAGCTGCCATTAAATCAGGGAGACTCCTTGAACTTCAGGGAGAGGTGGGATGCCTGAAAAAAGAACTTTAAAAACCTTTTAATATCACTTACTGAATACTAACAAATTTAATCTATTTTGTGTAAACCAAATTAAAGAGGCAGCTTGAAAGCCTCCACGGGATTGACCACCAACACACCCGACTGAATGGCCATGTGTGAACTCAGCTTAAGGCACAAAACATAATCATATATCAGTTTGTTTGAAAATAGTAGTCTGCTTCAAGTTTTTCTGCTGGGCCCAATCCATTCTCCAGTAGTACAATCCTCATCTTGGTTGCCAACTCAAACACCAGACAGATTTTGTGACTAGAACCACGGTTCTAGTCCTGGGATAGAAACAAAGGATATTCAAAGCAAACTTTGCCAAGATGAATGTATATTTAAATATATAAGCATATAACTATCTAAATAATAAATATTAGATATACTGGGAATTGGACAGGTAGGGTTTGACTTGTTAGCAGGGTTGAAAGCTTTGCTTGTAGGGTTTTCAAGGCAAAAGAAGTCAATATGGGAAGTTCCTTTTCAACAGTGGTGGTTTATTAGGTGCTGTCATATCCTGGCACAACTAAACATAGTTTCTCTAACAGACCAAATAAGTCACTTTGTTGGTCACCAAACATCAGTACACACTCCCGGAGAGACAACCTGCTCGGCAGACTCAGAGCACTTTTTCACTCCTATTTGCAACAAGAGACAGGTACAATCCCGGGGCTTGATGAGAGATTCTGGAATGTATAGGAAGGAAACCTGGGTGACTTATAAATCCTGTACAGGACTTCCATATTCTCTGTTAGTGATTTTGCCACAATACTTGTAAGGACTAAAAGATGAAATTAAACTTTTATGATCCTTAATGTTAAGGATAAGCGACCATGCTTATGAATTCTCATTCATCCATGGTATTTATGTTGTATTCAGTTAAGCATCACTGGACTTAAAGTTTAGTTCATACCTTTGAAGATTTTAATGTTAACATATTGGCAAAGGAACTGACTGGTTCAAGAGAAGTGTCAAGGAGGCCATTTGTGTGAAAATAAAGAAACCAAGCCTGAATAGAGATAGGGGGGTTCAACACCAAACTGTCATGTCAATGCTGTTTTGACACCTTACCCTGGGGTTCCTATAACACCTCTTAGCCACAATGCAATCACACCTAGCATTCAGAAGGTCATTAAC
Organism: Hymenochirus boettgeri; assembly: GCA_019447015.1. Lineage (NCBI taxonomy): Eukaryota > Metazoa > Chordata > Amphibia > Anura > Pipidae > Hymenochirus > Hymenochirus boettgeri. Next base: position 6,872 of record JAACNH010004906.1, on the reverse strand, counting down.
ACCTGGCTGTGATATGCAATTGGGACTTTCCAGGGTACATAATTACCACAATTCTTGTACAAGTCATTCTGAATTGAGAAAGCCAGCCGGATAAACTACAAAATGCCTTCCAGAACTAAACTTTAAGTCCAGTTGATCTAACTGAATACAACAGAGATAAGTGAACTATTCCTTTTGCATTAATTGAGTATGGGAGGTAAAGGAGCTATGTCTTACCTCCCTTTCTTCAATAAATCTAACAAGCCAAGAACAAGGAAGGGAACTTACAAGTGCAACCTACAACCAACTCCTCAGACAGGTCCCGACCAAACTAAAGGGCATGTCCACTCCTTCCCCCAACTTTTAGGATATTGTAGGTCTCCCTCCCTCAGCCCCAAACGCCAATTAGATGTCAAGAAACTACCCCCCGATCTTTACTTACCTTTTCTCTATCCTCCCCGCACTGCCCGGCCTTCTGCTTGCATGACTGCAAGCAGGGGGTCCGACCTGCAGCTGCGTCCGTGATTGGCTGAGAGGCAGTCATCATGGATGTGGCTGCTGGCTGTTCAGAACGCGGAGGAGAGAGGGAAGGTAGTAAAGATCGGGGGAGTTTCTTGACATAATAATATCGCATTTGGGGCTGGGAGTGGGAGGGGGCTGCACTGGCATGTGCAAATTCTCCCGAAGAGAGACAGGAGGCAGAGTCCTATATGGATTCTGCTAGGCTCCTGGTGGCCAGTTTTTGGGACTTTGAAGGACTAGCAGGGCAGCCATTTGAGCTGGGATGTAGATAGATTTTTATGCACTAGAGAGTGGGGCCAGTAGTTTGGTGAAATTATAGTTTTGGGGGTGGACATGCCCTTTAATGTACTCTATAGTTGGTAAAGCTGTAAACAGTCTGGAAATGTCAAGAACCAGCAGTGTAAGTTTACTATCTTAGTTGCTGGCTCCTACATACCTCACAACCATTTTCCCCTGTGACTTTAAAGGGACAGTTCAGTGGAAATGATCAATATTGTTAAATTGTTAGTTTGTGTAATGCCTTCTTAGTTATTCTACATTCTTTCCCATTTTGAAAAATCAGTTGATTCATAACCTTTGCTGATCCCTGCTGTTATCATTAGTGAGCTGACATTTCAGGTTCTAACAGTCCTTTCTTCTTCCCAGAATGCACCGCATCCTTGGAATGTTCCTAATAGTAATTTCTACTGATTGGCTGTTGTAGGGTCAAACATGCTCAGATCTCTACTGAGCAACTGAATCAACCCAGGTGCTGGGTCAAGGACAAAGACATAACGGTCTCTACTATGGGGTCCTGCAAACAGGAAGTCAGCATTTCAGCTGCATTATTTATACACAGACAATTGCTGAATTGGCATTAAACGTCATGTGAATGAAAAAACACTGCTCTTTTTTCTGAAAAGCATGTGTATTTGCACTGAACTTCCCCTTTACAGTTGAAGGACCCAGGTGGGCGTGGTACTTAACTACAAAGTGGGCATGCCGGTGACATTTGTGGGCGTGCCTGTGACTTGGGGGTGTGTCAGTTGCATTCTGAGCGGAGCTATTCGTGACTTCGACCCCATCCCGTGTATGCACGTTTACAAGTTGGGAGGTATGCTTAGATTAATTGAAGAACGGGTCTTGAGACATAGCTCCTTACCTCATATTTTTTAATGCAAAACGGAGTAGTTCACCTTCTGATTTAACTATTCATTTAATGGTATATAAATGTCATCAAAATCAAAGGTACACTGAATCCTATATAATAAACGCAAGTGTGCGTCCTGTGTCTCTGTGTGTGTGGCTGCAATCTACTGATTGGCTGCTTCTTTTCCCTTCAGAGCAGAACAGTCAATCGGATCACAAGTTTGCATTAAGGGGCGGGACCACGGCCCAGATTGCTGGCTGCTCTGGTGGGTTTAATTTCTTAAGTTAACTCTTCACAGTGTGAAAATTCCCGTCCATGCTGCATTACTGGGTCTGACAACAATAAACCTGTACAACACACCGTGTATGTTCTAAGATCTCTGGGTGGGGACAGTGAGGCAGGGGTTAGCTGGTGGGTGTGTTGTTTGTCCTGGACCCCAATGATATTAATCATGTGTCTGTGGGGGGTTGTGGAGGAGAGGTTGCACTAGACATCAATGTCTGGGTGAGGGTGGGGGGAGTCGAACTGCTCACTGACATGACACCATGCTAAATTAACCTCCTATTAACCAAAGGTGTCAGGGCTGGCTGTAAAGCAGAGTGCAGGGTGGGAGGTCTCTGGGACAGAGGGGGTGGGACCTGGTTCTGGGGCAAGGAGGGGGCCCGGTCGCGGCGCAGAGGGGGGCCCTGGTCTGCACAGAGGGGGGGCTGGGTGGGACAGAGGGTGGGACCTGGGTCTGGGACAGAGGGGGGGCCCTGGGCTGGGACAGAGTGGGTCTGGGTCTGGGACAGAGGGGGGGCTGGGTCTGGACAAGGGGGGCTGGTCTGGGTTCTGGGATAAGGGGGGGTCCTGGGTCTGGGACAGAGGTTGGACCCTGGGTCTGGGACAAAGTGGGGGACCCTGGGTCTGGGACAGGGGGGCTGGATCTGGGACGAGGAGGACCCTGGGTCTGGGACAGGGGGGGCTGGATCTGGGGCAGAGGAGGAGCCCTGGGTCTGTGACAGGGGGGGGGTCTGGGACAGAGGGGTGGGGTCTGGGGCAGAGGAGGGGCCCTCATCTGGGACAGACAGGGGGCCCTGGTCTGGCACAGGGGGGTTGGGGTCTGGGACAGAGGGGGGCTGGGTCTGGACAGAAGGGGGGCCTGGGTCTGGGACAGAGGGGGCTGGGCTGGACAGGGGGGTCCTAGGTGGGACGAGGGGGGCTGGGTCTGGGACAGATGGGGGACCCTGGGTCTGGACAGAGGGGGGACCTGGGTCTGGGACAAGTGGGGACCCTGGGTCTGGGACAGAGGGGGGCCCGGGTCTGGGACAGAGGGGGGAGCGGGTAGGGAGGTGGGCCCTGGGTCTGGGACAGAGTGGGGGGGGTCTGGGACAGGGGGGCCCTGGGTCTGGGGCAGAGGAGGGGCCCTGGGACAAGGGGGGCCCTGTCTGGGACAGATGGAGGGACCCTGGGTCTGGGACAGAGGGCGCCTTGGTCTGGGCAGAGAGGGGCCCTGGGTGGGACACAGGGGACTCTGGAATCTATGACAGAGGGGGGCCAGGTCTGGACAGAGGTGTGTGACCGGGTCAGGGACAGAGTGGGGGGCCCTGGGTCTGGGACAGAGGAGGGGCCCGGGGTCTGGGACAGAGGGGCCCTGGTTCTGGCAGAGGAGGGGCCCTGGGTCTGGGACAGCGGGGGGGGGCTGGGACAGAGGGGGGACCCTGGGTCTGGGGACAGAGTGGGGGACTCTGGATCTGTGACAGACGGGGGGTCTGGGACAGAGGGGGTGGGACCTGGGTCTGGGACGAGGGGACCCTGGGACTGGGAGAGAGGGGGGCTGGGTCTGGACTGAGGGGGGGGCCTGGGTCTGGGACAGGGGGGGGGCCGGGTCTGGGACGAAGGGGGGGCCCTGGGTCTGGGCAGAGAGGGACCCTGGTCTGGGACGATGGGGGACCCTGGGTCTTGGACAGAGAGGGGGGCACGGGGTCTGGGCAAGAGGGGGGCCCTGGGTCTGGGACAAGGGGGGAACCCGGGTCTGGGACACTAAGAGGGAACTGTGGCCTTGGGACATGGAGGATGGAGGCACTCTGGGCTCTAGCGCTGTTATTGTAACAGGCTTAATGTCTAGTAGCATAATAATAATATAACACAATAAAGCAAGTGACTAGTAAGCTGCTGTCATGAAGGGTGTGGGGGGGGTCCTAGTTTCCTATTAACTTAACTATTTACTTTTGCAGAGGTGCTTTGTTTTCTCAAGTGCCTCTTACATGATGCCATAATTGTTGCAAAGTTGGGAAGTGATATTACATCGCCCCTAGATGTTTTATTATCTAGTTGTTGAAACACAGTCAAGGTTTCTACATACAGTATTGGTAGAGCCTGTCTTCCCGAGTCCAAACCCCCCCCCAACCCCCCCCCCCCCCCCTCGTTCAAGGTAGTGAGTACACACTGACCTTACGACTCCCCTCATACAAACAGTCCCACCAATGCCTCCTTAGCTATAAAACAATATGTAAGAAACTCGCCTCATGTTGTGGTCTCCAGGAAACCCTTTTACACAGGGAAAGAACCAAAATACTGGGGCAAACAATATACCTCTCACTATTTCGTATCCAGCTCCTCCAAAAAGGGGGCGTGGTGATTCTGATACATAGACAGTCCCCTTAACTATGGACTTCTGCTACAGAGATCAGGAAGGAATCATTCTCATCCTCACAGTAAATATCCACAAACTAATGTAACATATATTAATATATATTCAACCTACAGGCGCCAAGTAAATTCCTTAAAAATTTTGAAAATCCAACCTGTTAATTAAGACTTTTTAATGTTACCACTGACATCATTGGACCCTCCAAACCATCATCGACCTCTCCTCCAAACACTCAGATCATTTCTTTGTTCATTTATCTATGGGATAACCTGGGGACTAATACACTCAACAGAAATGAAATACCCTTTTATTCCACCCTCATAAAGTATACACAGAAAACTATATTTAATATCAGCCCAACTGTTTCTTCCTCTCCTTATAGACGCAGATATCTCAAATATAACCTGGTCGGCACTTCTCCAACTCAATCCAGCTGCAAAAACCTACCTGTCAGCCAAACCAAATTACCCTGGAGATTGAATGAATCTTACTGGCAGACCCAAATACGCAAAATAAGCTCGAAGCCAAGAATATTTCACACTCAATCTTACTAAGAAACAACACAATTCCATAGTCTGGACTCCCATAAGGCTGTTATGCGAGACCACTAATTAAGACAGCATCTACTAAAAAAAAAGATTCACTAGTAATTTAAAACAATTACTTACCACTTGACCACAAAAGAGACCTTACATAGTAAAACACACTCTGACACACTACTACTACTGGGAATCATTTCTTTAGGGTAATAACCTGTACCTATCACTCAGAGCAGAAAACTGTACGATTTAACCCCAACAAAATTTTATAGAAACAAGACAAAATGACACAATGCTTGCAGCAATTAAATTTGATTTAATTTGATTTGAAATGACCCTAACTCTTTACTCCCCTTGTAATCACCAGTAGGGCAAATGGTAACATGATCCGATACAGATTTTAGATATTTCCAGATTATTACAAGACTTTATATCAGGGACAGATATAACATACACACTATTTGAGGGAAGCAAACCTCCCCCAGCTCTCAAAACGATCCAACTGCTAAATGCGCCCATCACACAATCTGAATGGACGGAGACTGTAAAACACTTAAAATCAGGAAAGCACAATAAACCAACAATTGTTTTGTCAATTGACGCTGAAAAAGCGTTTGACAGAATATTAGCATTCAGAATTTTACATAGAGCACTTCGGTTTCACAGGAGCATTTATGAGGAAATAGAAATTAATTAATATTCTACCCAAAGGCCAGAACTCTAATATGAGATTTTTCCTCCCAGATCTTTCCAATCACATGGCACAACGCCAGGGTTTGCCCCTCTCCCCCTTCATTTTTGCGATATGTATGGAACCTATGGAGGCACATGTCCGCAACAAAATAACTTCACGGAATTGACATCAAACAATCAACATATAAGATTTGCCCTCTTTGTCGATGACACTCTATTACCCTGTTAAAAACCACAAACATTCTTTACCACACTTATGTTCTGAACTCCAGACTTCGCTCGTTATCAGGTATCCAATTAACTATTCAAAATCAGTTATTCTCCCTATTCATATTCCATCTTCCACTGCCAAATTACTACAATTAATTTTGGCATTTAAATGTGTTCCAATTACACCTCATCTATCTAGGTATCCACCTAACGCTGACCCAGACAAGCTATACTCTGCCAATTACCACCCAATGATCAATAACTAACTGCTCAACTCAAACAATGGTCAGCTTTTAAATATCCTCCTTATTTGGCAAGAATCAATTCCAGTAAAAATGATGCACTACCCAGACAATATAATATTATATTTTAGATCCCTCCCTATAGATTTCAAACCACAGATCAGACGTCTCTTACAGTCCCAAATTACAAATTTATATAAGAATAATAAGCAGCCACCATAAGCGCAAAGACTTTGCAGCGCCCTAGAGCGATGGGGGAGTGGCCCTCCCGTCCGCTAAGCTAGGCTAGTCCAAACAATGCAGTGGTACAATAAAAAAAGAACACCAAGATGATTGAGCTGGAGCAGAGTCTACAACCATATATACTATTAAGCGAGATTTTGTGGTTAGCCTCCCCAGAGTTTCCACCACACACCAATATCTAACCCATATTTGAAGTTCACATTGGACTTGTGGGTATGATACTGTTAAAACTACAAATTTATCGGAACCTCTGTCATTAATGACATCCATAACCATAACCCCGAGTTTCCTCCTGGAATTTATACCCAGAAGTGAAGGGCATGGCTGTAGAGAGATATCTTTAGAGTAGAACATATAGCACTTGGGGGTCATATCCTCCAATGGAACAGATTTGAGCCTAATACCCAGGAGTGATAGGGCAGGCTGGAGAGAGATTCTTTAGAGTAGACATATAGCACCTGGGGTCATATCCTCCAATGGGAACAGATTTGAGCCAATACCCAGGAGTGGAGGGCATGGCTGGGAGAGAGATATCTTTAGAGTAGAACATATAGCACCTGGGGGTCATATCCTCCATGGGAATAGATTTCCAGCCCATATAAGTTAACTCTTCCACATGAATGGTTACCTATCAACCAATTGGTACACAATACATTAACACACCTATCCCTGGCAGGAAACAA
>JAACNH010004905.1:0-22311 GCA_019447015.1 Hymenochirus boettgeri | reverse complement strand
GCGTTTTAGCTTGTTTGAGTCTTCATTGATTTTGTATCATAGGCAACCATTTTTCCATTCAGCTCAGGTTTTAACAATTTACCTCTCTTCCCTCAGTGCCTATTGCTTGAAGCGGAACTAAGCTGGAATTGATAGCAGCACAGTGAATTCAATCTCCATTTTGTGGCAAATCTGGAGACTTTTCGCTTGATTAGGTATTCACTTAATATGAGAAAATCAGGGGGCGCAAACTGTTATCCCTAGGACTAAGGCAATGAGACGTAACATGCAGGAGAAACTCATATTGGTATATGGCTTGTTTATAAATTAAAAGTTTTTTTCAATGCTATAAGGTGATGTGAAAACAGAGTTCGCTCTCTCAATTGGTTTGTATCTGGTAATTAATTGCAACATTGTAGTAATGTGATTGTGATGGATTTAGTACAGCAATAATGTAGCTTTTTTAATGGCTTGTTCTTCGGTTTTAAACCATTTTTTTAAACTGTTTCCTCGCCCTAATAAACTCAGCGTTGTGACCAAGGGAGAAAATAATGGCTTGTGTTTATATACAGTATCCGGGAGCTGTGGCGAGCAAACAGTTGATATATAGCGTTTATTATGCTTTCAAGAGTACGTTTTATTAAGCCCGTGAGTGCCTTGGTTTGGACTTTTATGCTATTAGTTTCTTGAGGTTTGAACCCCGACAACTTACAGCGCAAACAGGAGTCCTACTTGATCTCTCAAAATGAAACTGCAAGTCCCAGCATTCCCAATTATGTCTCGGCAGCACCAAGGGGCTACAAAACATACTGAAGTTTACAGTCCTTGACATTGATTTTAATGCTATTGAGTACAAAAGAGATATTGAGATGAGCAGCCGAATAACAAACAACATAAAGCGTTTTTGTTGTGTGCATTGCTCTTGCATTTTATTTTTAGATAAGAATACCATACCATCAAAAGCTGCGTGTCTTACCTTTAGGGGATGATCATGTTTTATACAAATAATAATAGGCTGTTTCGAACTCTTGGTGTATTGTTCATGATGGTCATGTCAGAGAAATGTGGACATCCTTTAAGACTAGAAAGAAGTTTCATTTCAGGTAGGACAGCGAACGTCTTCCAGCAGATGTGGTAGGCAAGCTCATTCGAATAACTTTGAAAATGGGCAGATAAGTTCTAAAACTAAAATATATTGAGAGGATTCTGGAATAATACATATACGCAGTTTGTGGTTAGTCCAGGAACACTTTCGATTGCACGTGGGAGCTCAGGAAGGCCCCTCTGCCGATTGTGACTTCAAAAATCAGATCTGGGCGACTCCAGTGGGCTGAGGGAATGGTGCATGGTCGCACCTGGCGTTTCTGAGCACAGATGGGCTCAGTTAATTCTTTCAAGTTGCACACCAACTGCTAATTGAGGCTCACCCATCTGTACTTTAAGATAACAATCATGGTCACTTAGTTCCGACGCTTCGCCGTGCCTTTTTTAGTAGGAACCACCACCTGTAGAAGAAAATATTATGTAGAAATTCATTTAAACCCATCAACCTTATCGTGTGTTGGCAGGTCCACTACTCCAATCAATAGCGGGTAATTATAATCCCCCATAATTCAGAACTGTCCCAGATGCAACCTTTCCATCTGCATATGAGATGACTCACTCCTACCTGCTAGCAATTCTCTTGTTAAAACTAATGCATACCCCCTCCTTCCTATTTTTCTCTCAGCCTAAACAAGCCAGTATCCTTCTAAATCTACCAGCAGTCATGAGAATGGTTAACCATGTTTCTCTGCAAACCTATACCTCATACTTTTTTAATTGAGGTTGAGAAAGAAAAAGTTGAAACTGTGCAACTCTTTAATCTACCTAGCGATTTATCTGAGGAAGGCCAAAAAAAAATCAAAACAGGGGAGGGAATCTTCCGACCCTCTAAAGGGCTACTGGAAAGATCCCTGGATCAAACCAGAAACTACAGAATAGTATTCTATAAAATTGTAATATTACAACTTAAGATGTATGATAGTGCAATTTAACAATTAGAGCACACTTCACTTCATATATTGTAATTTGGATGACAGTTGTGCCTGATTGTTGCTGGGGTTAGGCAGACCAGGGCTACGGATGTTTATGAAACTTCTTCCTAATTCTCGACACCCCGATACGTAATGGGAGGACCGTGTTCCGTCTTCGGTCTTGCTTCCCACCATAACTGGTGGTATTTGTGTTCTTTTTCCCTCTTCCAGTTTTGACAAAGGGCCCAGTCCTGGTATCCACAAGTTTAAGGGTTCCTCCTGAGATGTTAAAATTTCTAGGCTTCACTGTGGGTTAGTTCTCTGTAAACCTCTTATCAAATATTACGATCGGTTATTATTTTATATAACGATCTGTATTTGACGATAACGATCGTTATGTATACCGGATAGCGACTCGGTATTATACTGGTAGCACGATCGTTATTTTACGATATCGCCATCATAGATTCATGATTGGGATATCATAAAAACGGTCGTGATCGATGTAATATAGTTTGCGAGTGCCGCTACTGGTACTTTTATATAGGCGGCCTAGATCCTAGATTAGAAGCAAAAGGATCCATTCGCATGTTTTATGACAGGACAGACATGGCTATTGAATGATGGAGATATAATAGGGATGGGGTTTTTTTTTCTTTTTAGGGGGACTAGGTATCCCATGTACTTTTGAACCCTAGGATATATCTGTGTATTCAATTAGATCAACTGACTGGAAGGTAGTTCTGAAGGACGTTCCGCTAGTAGCGATGGCGTTCTCAATTCTGAGGAGAAAGCCAGTCGGATGACTAGCGAAATGTCTCAAGAACTAAACTCAAGGTCCAGTCTGATCTAATTGAATACAACAGATAACATGACCTGGATGAATGAGACCTTCACAAAGCATAGTGAATAGAGCACTGACGCACTTTTTGTGGTGTTCTATGTTTTTTTCATGTATTTTTACCCTAATATATATCCTTCTAGAATAAAGGACCCGGTATAACTTAAAAGGCTCTTGCTATAACTCATTTTAATTACAGGTAAGGTGAGAGATAATGAAGATCTAACCAATAAAAACAAAAAAAGGCAAAAATGCAGCAAAAAATTTTATTTACATGATACAAAACTTGGTATCAGATTAACAGTATGTGTAACTATGTTTCTTTAAAAGTTCCCTTAATTTATTCCCATACAATAAACACTTCAGCACAATGCCAAGAACCATCTTAGGTGTGACTCAATCTTTTTATGAAGCTTTTTAAAGGGCAACTTCACCACTTTATAAAAAAATGATGTCACTGCAAATAATTAAAACTTGTTACAGCCCGTAAGCTTATATTGCTCAGCAAGGTAAGAATGACTGTCTGGGTAACATTTAGCAATAGCTAATGTTATGTGTAGTGAATTGCCCTTTAAAAGGAATTACCCCCTCCATTATATACACAGGGTGAGGAGTATAATCCACAATGTTGATATTAACGGTCCTCTCTAGCCTCTCACTGCTGGACTATGGAAGCATATGCTTTATCGAAGCAGTGCGGGCAAAATTGAGGCACTTTTGATGACAATGTAAGGTGAAACACAGTTGTAAGCACCTAGAGTTTATTCTCACCCGTTATTATACCTCCCCAACTCCCATTGCCCCTCTTCTATTTCTTCTTGGCTCAATCTGTACTCCTTCTCTTCGATTACTGCTCCCCTCTCTGTTTCCTCTTCTTCAATACTCTTTTCATGTGCTGCATTGCGTATACACATATAACAAAATAGACTCTTAATACATTATCCAAATGCCTATATCTATGTTTTATTGCTGCATTTTAGACTGTCTTTTATAGGGATGAATGGAAAATAGTCACATTATAAATGGACTATGTCACATTGAAGCATAAAACATAAAAAAACTAGCATCATTTACTTACCTGGATTCCTGAGTGTAATAATTGTTGATGTCTTAAAAGCTATTGGTAAATCATGTCATTTGGAGGTTGAATATTTTTGACAAAAACTTACATGTGTCGCTCTAGTAAATCCTCTATCTTACCTTTGCTTATTCGTGGTCTAATTACAGGGATGTTAATGGGGGAACGCATGTGGGTTAGAGGGATTAAGGGGAAGGAGCTGGTTAGAGGGGGTGGAATGTAAGGAGATAGGAATGTGGTCAGAGGTTTAATGGGGACGGGATGCGAGGTTTTACAGAGGGTAATGTGGATGGAAGTGGGTTACAGTGTTTAAATGGGGAGCGTGTGGGTTACTGCAGTCTCATAAATAGATCTTGGCAGGTGAAAAATTTTCATCATTTCTCTAAGATTCATCTTTAAGAAAAAAAATAGAAGATAATATTGTTAGCCTTCAGTTAACTATAAAGATATAAGAATAGCATTTATGGTATTTAGCCGGTAATAATAAAACACCCCTCCCCCCCCCCCCTCCCCCCCCCCCCCCTGGAAAACCTATGCATTGCTGAATCTTTATGAGGTCTATGAGTTGGACTGGGCTAATTGTGCATTTGGCTGCTGCATGTACGAATTGGTGTTCTGAAGCTGTTCAACCTTGGCTCTTTTGTTCGGATCTTTTCACCAGGCATCGGTACAGAAATCTTTTTATTGTCAGAGACTAGAGAAACAAAAAATATCCATCTAACTTAGCTATATCCTCTCAGATCCAGGTATTCTCTGCATGACTAAATATCAAGTAAAACCGGCTACCGAATGGTTTAGGATTTAACGTACAAGAATAAATCACCATGCTTATGGAAGGATCCAAAGTGTTTTTTCTTTCCGTTAGATAACTTCTCTACTGTATCGTCAGATAATCGAAATAGTAAAGGTTGCAAACATAGTGAGAAACTAACAGTATGAAATAAAACTCTTTATAATCATCTGATATAACTAACATCAAAAGTAAAGGGTATGATTAGTGGTCGAGATAGTGGACTCATTATCTGGACTCAGATGTCAACTAGTGAAGTGTACATCTTTTAAAGACAAATCTGAAGTCTTTGAGGTGACCATACACATCATTCAATCGAGAATGTACAGGACACATACACTGTTCGGCACATTGCGATGGGAAGCACACAGGGACCCAAAGGATGCCCCATACAATGGATGGGGATTGGTTCGCCAATCCGGCCATCAGAGGCCAATAGTATCAGCTCTCCTTACTAAGTAAAGGGATCTGATACCGACCGATGCAAATTTTTGTCTTTCCTACCGACCGTAATGGACCATGGGTTACATACGCGTCAGTAGGTTCAGACTCTACACACTGCCAATATAAGGTAAAATCCATCAACCACAGCGAGATTTACCTAATATTGTATGTCCCTTTGGCTACAAAAAAAGTGAACGCGCAGTACATTGGATAATCTGTTTGGCTAAAAGAGATAACCAGATTATAAAGTGCGGTATTTGCAAATTAGAGAACCATGCATCTCGAAATGTACGACAGACAGATGTGAATGTTACGGCCGCAGGTAGCACGTTACAGGCGAATGTTTTGTAATGAATGATAACGTTCGGTGTAGAGTACATGCGGTCGTAAATACAGAATGGTATTCTAGGAGATAATTAAACCTAGATTCCCTTATTGTGGATTTACGATCTTTAAAGGCACGGGATTGCTATCACTATAAATCGTTTTTAAGGCACAGTATTTATAAATAGGCCTTTGTGCCATCCTCATGCAGATAAGTATGTATAGTGGTAACTTTAAGCAATGTTTATCCTATAACTCTTTAAGGAACCAATCAAACATTATATTATTGCAGCTTAAACATATGATGGGTGCTCAAGAGTGATAGCATTGCAAAAATTGTAGCACATAGTATAATATAAAACACTGGTCTTAATTAAAGAGATATTTAAAAATACTCAAGGTAGTGACAGGTTTGGTATTGTTCTGTGATGTTTTGATTCTCAAACCTTAAGCCATAACAGCATTAGTGACTTTCATTCGTGGCAATACTTGAACATCTTCGTCAAGTAATTCCGTATATGACCAGATATCACACTAGAGAGATATGAAAAGATTAGAATTGAATATAAGACACAGTGCAGGGTTATGTTTAAATGTAGAATAAAAACCCCATCCTTTTCTGACCAATTTGGCCATACCTCCCAAGATCCATAGTAAGAGGCTCTGTCCTATAATCCCCCAGTCTGTGGGTGAAAACCTTATGTGGCCATACGCTACCCTGAAATTACATCAATTTGATTTCAATCTGATGATAAACGTCAGCTCAATTAGGGGGAATGGAGCAGCAGATTTAACGCCGACATTCTGTGTTCTTTTTTTATGGCATGCCGATCATCCACCGGGCCAGATAGTAGTTGATAGGAATTTTAAAAACATCCTGCCACTATACAGACATAATAGCAAATACGATAATGGGCAAGTTATTATTAATCTAGAACTCAGTTACATCAAAATGAATATTCTTTTTATAATAGCATCGGATAACCTCTGGCGCCATCCAGTGTAGAGTGCCGTCGCATATCTCGATTGCTCATTTGGCCATAAATTGTAAGGCCAAACCAAAGTCAGCTGAAAGACACATTGTACAATGAATACTATGGTCAAAACACTAAATGGTTATTAGCGAATATACATGGACATTCGATTTTGGGCGTATGATTACACGGGTACTGTTACGTAGGTCACTTGTTTATACACCCTGGAGTTGTATTTATTGAGATGAATATATATTTTATATATAAGATCTACGAAAAATAAGTAAAATGTCCGAGCTCCCGTATAATTGCTAACAGGTATTGCTCGGGACCACTTTCCTTTAGTGTTTAATATCGTAGCAGATTAGGACTGTGTTCTGGAAGCACCCAACGAGAAAACAGATGAATGATAAATACAACAAGAAGATCTGTCCTAAACATAGTGAGGAAGTAATGGATTTGATTTATAATTATCAAAATAGCTAGTGAGATATATATGTGTGGTTGGGACCCCATCCAGTATTGTAAGCCAGGTACAGGCCAATTAAATAACTAGAATCTTATTTCATGTAAATGAAATATGGAGGCCATGTACGTTACTAATCCCAATCATTACGAGAATGGCATTTCTGCTATTACATTGATGTCGGTTGTAGCACCACCGAAAAGTTTATGGGACCAATACTGATCGCACATTCTATATGTACAATCAGTATTGGTTTATGGATAATAAATATAAAAAATAATTAGCTGCAATCGTATTTTAAAACTTAAATCCTTACTATTTTTTATCAGCATCTCACTAGTAGATGTGCGGGCTTTATGTCTCGGTGGGACCAGTTGAGACTTTGGAGGTAAATTAGTCCCTGCGGGAGAGAGAGATAGATTATAATATTACTATATACATGTAGAAACCCATTAACAATTTTGGTTTATTATCGACAACTAAACTTTTGTAAAGAAAGCCTATGATATGCTCTAAATTATGTCTCCATTCATTAAATTGTCATCCTTTAAAAATAGCTAATTATATTAAAAGATATCCTTTTACAGGCAAATAAATAACAGAATATATGACAATTACCGTAACATAAGGAATGTCCACCCAATTTAGGGTAGTCTATAATTTTTTAATATCGATTTTTCAGTTTAACTGAAATAATAGGAAGTAAAGGAGCAATGTCTTCTGACCTCCCCTTCTCCGTAGAAACTTGGCGGCGACAAGCGAGCACGTCCTCACTGAAAATGAACACTATTCCCTTTTTAAGCATTATTGAAGTACGGCGGTAAAGGACTGTTACTTACCTTCATTCCAGGCTCCCGTACAATGATTAAAAGAATGGAAAGGTAAGGATAGCGTCCTTTACCTCCCATTCTTCAATAATGTATTAAAGTTTAGTTAACTTTTTTAGTAAACGAGTCCTTTAAGGGAATAAAATGAATATAGAACAACAATCTTTACATTAAGACCTGAGCTGCTCTAGATCACTATTTGTTGCATACAAATTAATTTTCAAATATTCCCCTTTCTGAATCAGAAACACAGAGGGAGCCTCACCTGCAATCTCTCCTTCGCTAGTACCGAAGCCAGTTCTATGAAAGAAACTCTGATGGATGTAAACTTACTGGAGATTAGTTATCAGCGCGCGCCTCCACAATACTCCAGGAGGGGGTTATATACATATAACTTAAAAGAGCTAATGTAATGAGTGAGTAGACTGAAGCCTGTACAAAAATCCACGTGCAATATTCAAATAATCACATTAGGCAAATTACTGATTATGATAAAGAATGATCTAGCAAGTATACTGTTTAACAAAAGATGATCCACATATAGTACTCAGATGAGAAACCTAAAACCTTGGTTTTTTACTATTTACTAAAAATCAAAGCTCTCAAAGGGCCAAAATCATAAGGTGTTTTTTAACGATACTGCGATTTAACAATCATCCGGCGATTGTAAGTTTATCTCTGTAGCGTAAATCTACGATAGGCTGTAAATGAATGATAAACCAATCATGGAATAAATGTACTTAATGTAATCTCGCGGTTTGCTACAGTAACGAAAACTGTGGTATGCAAAACTTGCATGACCGCAGGTTTTTAAATATGGCACAAAAGTCCAGTCTTTCGCAATGAAAGCCTGCACTGTACTTGCCATCCCCATAGATTTCTAGAAACAATCCTGGACAGAAAGAGGGGGCGAGATGAGACTCTAAAAATAACTTGGACGACTTTACCTTACCTCCTTTCATACAGATTTCAACATCACGTGCAAGGGAATATGATCACAAGCCTGGGGTATTATAAGCAAAGGGTTACAATGGAGAGCAGAGTTAGGGAATCTGACTTAATAATCAGATTGATAAAAGGATAAAGTGGGAACACTGCCAAGACCATGTGATTGCAAGACATTGGTGATCTTGAAGGCCAATAGTGTTGACTTATATACATTTGTGTATTAGGAGAGATTAGCTATAACGTTAATATGAATATGAGCATTTTTTAAACATCTCTTACCCATAAGCTTCTTTGTGCCCCATTCATGGAATGTACAAAGGCCTCTATACATGAACAATATTATCATGCCTGCACTTTGTAGAATGAAAATTCTGATAATTTTCTTTTATCTTCCCTGATTTAAAAACCAATAAAAAGAATTCGGAAACAGCAAATATGATTTTTTTAGAATGTGAAAAGATACATACAGAGTCACTTTAATAAGAGTAAACGGCAGTAGCTTATCAATTCCAATTTACATACGACTACATTAATATTAAAAAGTTACATGTTTTAACCACTGCTGATTTTATAATTATGCCCAAAAATTTAAATTTAATAAACCATGGGTAATGCGCAGCAGGCGGGAAACGTACATTTTAGCTTCGATAACGTTTTATAGCGACTTCTGATTGGCACAACCTGATATCGGCTCTGTAACAGAAACATTGTACTTTTAGATTGAATTATTGCTTTATAATCCAAAAACATTTATGATTTAGACGTAAGGTCAATAGCATTATTAAATTAACATTGAATTTGATTGAACCATAGAATCTGGACTTTAGAAACCCTTTCCGAAAGCTCCTTCGATAAACTTTTGTTCCAATGCTTCAAAATCGTTTGGATCCTAAAAAAAGATAGCAACGAACTGACAATTATCAAAAAATGGGACAGTTGAATTTTAAGGGAACAAGATATTAACTTAGGTCTTTAGGAAAAAATCTCCTTCAGGATGTTTTTGTATTCCTATTACTCCCAAGCACTCAGAATAGATACAGTATGATAATATAGCTTATTCAGCTGGACAATAGGGGCTTACTAATAGACACTAGCGGCTTATCAGATTTATAATAAACGCTCTCCTTTCAACTTACTTATTGTTGCCTTCACTGTCCGGGCCTGTGTCGCCTTAAGGACCCAAAATGAATGTTATTCGTTTAATCAAAAGAAAAAAAGATTCTAACAATTAATAATATGGGGTATCAAATCATGTAACTGTGGTATATATTGCAGTGGATACTCACAAATTAGCACTAGAATAGGAAGGAATATAGTACTGTGCGATCTAGTTATCATTTATTGGCTATTGTTTTCTTTCACTACTCACCTGGAAAAAAAACATATAAAATGATATGTTATTTGTTTAATTACAGGGAACCCTATAAGCGTCTGTATTAAAAGCCTTTTACACTAGGAGAAAGCAGCAGATGGGAATCCAGAGGGAGGGGGGGGGAAAGGGCCTCCCCCGTTCAAATGTCCAGCCATTCCTCCCAGAGGCAACACAGGAGGCAGAAGCAGATCCTACTCTTCCAGTTCCTGCACTTTGGACATAGACTGCAGGAGGAACCATAAAGAAAGAAGCAGGAGTAAGGTAAAGGTTTTTAAACTATACCTAGGGCCAGGACACTGGGCAATTTTAGATTTGGGGGGGGACTGACCCTTTGAAAACTGTTCAAAATGACCCCAGCGTTAAGTAAATGCAAAAGGGTGGTTTGGGGGGATAATTCGTAAGGTATTTTTTTTTTGAGTAGTGGGCCAGCCCTTTAAAAACCTTGCTGCAGTTGGCCGGGCTAGTTGAACTCCACCAAACTAATTTTTCCCCATCTAAAATCTTGCTATGGGACCGTGGTGCTAGCTAGACCAGTATGTATGTATGATTGTATGTATTTTTAAATAAAATGTGATTTTCTGCCTTACAATTTACAAGAAGCTGTGTCCGCCTTTGTCGTTTGGGAGAAAAAGGAATTTTAATATATCAAAATGCTCAACCTATCAGGATTAAACCTTACCTACAGATAAATCACATATTACAATAATGATGTAATGGTTTGACATGGCCCAACTGTCCATTATCAATTGCAGGATTATCATTCAATTATAACAGTAGAGAGTAACTTATGACAGTGACCAGCTAGAGTTAATTCCCACTAATATCAATAGTTCCAAACACGAGAAAATAAAAGCAACTGGAAAGGTTTACCAGAGAGGTATTGGCCCCTACAATCTGACTGTAGGGACATGTCTTCTGTAGGAGTTGTTGAAAGAAAGTTAGAATACCATGATACGATGGCAGTGATAGATGTGTTTTTATATGATTGAAACAAGATTAGGGCGGGGAAAAATGATATAAACCAGACTGGTTTAAGAATTAAATATCTCAATTAATGTTCTATTAAAAGATTGCTAAAAAAATAAAATGTCTTACCTTCTTTTTATGTCCCAAAACAGGAAGGTAAATAATTTCTTAAATCTCTTCCACCTGATCTGTGCTCATCAACCACCTTTATGTTATTAGAAAAAAATGATAAAGTAGGTTTGAATCAGACATTTGCTGTGCGGAGGGGAAACGACACAAACCAGCGAGAATCAAGAATTAAAGTGTAAAGCCTTAATTATACATAACTAATTCATTACCTCTCTTTTATGACACATTCTGCCATTTGGATTTCCTAAGGTAAAGAAACAACACAGTTATCAGTTTATATACTATCTATTAGTATAGGGCTAATGCGGTAGAGTTATCTTGATATTAAAGGGCTACATGTCGGTAACGTTATCTATATAGTATATCTATATAGTATAGGACTACATGCGGAAAGCGTATCTATATAGTACGGGCTACATGCGGTGCGTTATCTATATAGTATAGGGCGACATGCGGTAGTGTTATCTATATAGTAAAGGGTTACATGCGGCCAGGCATTATCGTATAGTATAGGGCTAACAGGGTAGGGGGAGCGTTATGTATTATAGTACAGGGATACATGCCCGGTAGCGTTATCGTATGTAGTTAAAGGGCTGACATGCGGCAGCGTATCTATATAGATAGGGCTAAATGCGTAGCGTATCTATATAGTACAGGGCTAACATGCGGTTTAGGTATCTATAAAGTAAGGGCACATCGGGGGTAGCGTACATGGAGGAGCGTTAGCATGGACGTAAGGTCTTATGCGTATCGATTATAGATAGGCTACAGGCGGTGAGGTTATCATATAGTAAGGGCTACAGGGTGGTAGAGTTATCTATATGTATAGGGCTACAGCGGCAGAGTTAATTATAGTATAGGGCTTACATGTGCGGAGCATTATGTATATAGTAAAGGGCGATATAGCGGTAGCGTTATCTATATGAGTATAGGCTACATGCGGTTACGTGTAGCGTGTATATATTAGTATTAGGGCTACGATGCGAGGGTAGCGTTTAATATATAGTATAGGGCTACAGCGGGCAGCGTATCTATATAGTAAGGGCTACATGCGGCAGCAGCGTTAACTTATAGTATGGCTTACACGGTCGTAGCGTTATGTATACAGTTAGGGCATCTAGCGGCAGCGTTAACTATATAGTTATAGGCTACATGCTGGTGTAGAGTTATCTATATAGTATAGGGTACATGCTGGCAGCGTATCTATATAGCTACTAGGGCAATGCATGGAGCATATGTATATAGTATAGGGCTACATGCGGAAGCGTTTATCTATATAGCAAAAGGCCTACCGCTGTAGGCAACCATATCACATAGTATAGGGACATACAAGTAACGTTATCATAAACGTATGGATATATGCTGCCAACGTATCTATATAGTATTAGGGCTATCGTGCTCGCAAGTTTCTATTATAGTCTAGGGCTTCATGCTGCAATGTGATCTATACGATATATGACTATACAGATTAAGGTTATTAGTATAGAGATATATAGCGGCAAACGCAGAAACGTTAGTCAGATTAGATAAAAAGGAAGGCCAGGCGGTTAGATGGTTGATTATATGTAAAGGATAATACAGATTGATAATGATATCAACTGGTAGGTAAGTGGAAACATTATATATAAACCGGGACTGTTTTTAGGAATTAACATTCATCACCAATTAAGTTCTATGTAAAATGATTGCTAAAAAATAACTGGTCTCACCTCTCTTTATGCCAAAACGAGGACAGGTAACATATTTCTTAAATCGCTTCACCCTGATCTTTCCTCATCACCATCTTCAGTTACATTACAGAAAAAAAAACGAATAAGATGGAGGTTTGAATTATATCATATTATTAGGCTTATCATTCCAATTATATAGAACAGTATGAGTAAACTGTATTGACAGTGGACAAGCCTAAGATATTGTTCCCACTAATAATCAATTATTCACAAAAACAAGAGAAATAAAAGCAAATTGGAAAGTGTCTTACCAGAGAGGATTTCCACTACAATCGCTGTAAGGGGACCACTGTTCTTCTGTGGAGTCGTTAAAGGAACAGATTAGAAACATGAGTTAATGAAATGCGTGCTAGATGTGTTTTATATGATGAAAACAAGATTTAGGGGGAAATGATATAAACCAGGACGTTTAAGAATTACATCATCTCATTAATGTTCGATTAAAATTTTGATTGCTAAAAATAACTGGTCTACCTTTTGTTTATGTCCAAAACAGTGAAGTGAAATAATTTCTTTAAACGTCTATCCCACCTTGATTCTTTGCTTATCACC
Organism: Hymenochirus boettgeri; assembly: GCA_019447015.1. Classification (NCBI taxonomy): domain Eukaryota; kingdom Metazoa; phylum Chordata; class Amphibia; order Anura; family Pipidae; genus Hymenochirus; species Hymenochirus boettgeri. The sequence continues at coordinate 8,876 of JAACNH010004905.1, read as the reverse complement.
ACTTTAATTATTTACAGAAAAAAAAAATGAATAATGTAGGTTTGATTCAGACATTTGCTAGTGCGGAGGGGACAAGACAAACCGCAGATATAATAAATGAAATTAAAGTGTAATAAACTAATTTTATACATAAGCTAAATTCCTACTTACTCACTTTCCTTTGATGCACATTCTGCCGTTGATTTCACTAATAAAGAAAACAAACAAGTTATCAGTTATATTACTATCTATTTAGTATAGGGCTGACATGCGGTAGGTACGTTATCATATAGTAAAGGGGCTGTACAGCCGGTAACGTTATCTATATAGTATATCTATATGTATAGAACTACATTGCGGAGCGTTTACTATATATAGAATGGGCTACAGCGGTTGATAGCTTATCATATAGTATAGGGCTAATGCGGTAGTGTTACTATATAGTAAAGGCTACAGGCGGCCAGGTTATCTATATAGTATAGGGCTACATGCGGTCCCGGGTGTTGCGTTTATGTAGATAGACAGGACTACATGCATGGGTTAGCGTATCTATGTAGTAAAGGGGCTAATGCGGCAGCGGTTACATATATAGTATAGGGCTACATGCGGTTAGCGTTTATTACACAATGCTAGGTACTATATAAAGGGCCACAGCCGGTAGCGTTAATCTATAAAGTAAGGGCTACATGCTGTTGTTTGTGTGGTAGCGTTCTATTGTATGGCTATCGTAGGGTTCAGTAAAGGGCTACATGCGTTAGGTTATCTAGTAGAGTATAGGGTACATTGCGTCAGGTTATCTCGATAGTAAAGGGCACATGCGGTAGATTGTTTAGAGGTAGGTAGCGTATATCAGTATAGGGCTACATGCAGAGCAGCGTTATCTATAATGTTAGGGCTACATGCGTGTAGATCTTTTATAGGAAGGGCTAATGATGGTAGCTGTATTATATAGTGAGGGCTACATGCCAGCGAAGTTGAGGCATTCGCGTGTAGCGTTATCTTAGATACGGGCTAATGCGGGGTAGCGTTAATATATAGTATAGGGCTACATGCGTGCGAGTTACTATATAGAAGGGTACATGCGGTAGAGCGTAGACTATATAGTATGGATAACGGGTGTGCGTTCTATAAGTATAGGCACTATCGGCAGCGGAACTTATGTTGGGCTCATCGTCGTTTTATAGTATCAGGGCTACATGCGGTTAGTTGACTTAGTTATACATATAGTATAGATACATGCGGAGTGTTATCCTATATAGTAAAGGGCGTACATGCCGGCAGCGTTATCTATATAGTAAGGGCTACATAGGCCGTAGGTTGTTTAGTACAGCTGAATATCGTAGCGTTAAAGCTACATTAGTATAGTAGATAGGGCTACCATGCGGCGCGTAGGTTAGTTATAAGAGATATAGGGACTACATGCTGGTGGTCTTGTGAGGGCTAAGCTGGAGCTATCTATAGTACAGGGTCTACATGCGGTAGCGTTTATCTATAAGGTAACAGGGCGGCTCATGCAGGGTAGCGTTATCTCTAAGTAAAGGGCTACATGCGTATCTATGGTTGGCTCACCGGTCGTTTCTATAGTATAGGGCTACATGCGGGTAGAGGTTTAGAGTTATCTATATAGGATAGGGTAATGCGGCGCGTTTATCTGATAAGCTATAGGGCTACATGCTTGGTAGCGTATCGATATAGTAAAGGGATACATTGCGGTAGAGTTTTAGAGTTATCTAGATAGTATAGGGCGACATGCGGCAGCGTTATCTATATAGTATAGGGATACATGCTTGGAGCATTTATGTATATAGGTAAAGGGCTATATGCAAGTTCGTAAGCGTTTACATAAGTATTAGGGCTACATGCTCCGGTAGGTTACATCTATATAGTATAGGGATACACTGCGGCAGCGGTACAATATATAGTATAGGGCTAACAGGCGCAGGGTTATCTATAAGTATAGGGCTACATGCTGAGCAGGTTAGAACTATATAGTAGCTTTACAGCTGCGCGTTTGTAGCGTTACTATACAGTATAGGGCTATATGCTGGAAGCGTTAACAATAGTATAGGGCTACATGCAGGGTTAGCGTTATCTTATAGAGTAGAAAAAATAACATGGTCTACCTTTCTTGTTATAGTTCCCAAAAACAGGGTGACAGGTAAATAATTTCTTAATCTCTTCCACCTGTTCTTTGCTCATTCACCACCTTATGTGTTTTAAGAACAAAAAATGATATGTAGGTTTTGCATTCAGACAGTTGCTGTGCGGAAGGGGAAAAAGACAAACCAGCGATAATCAATGAAATAAAGTGAAAGTAATTTATAATAAGCAAATTTCTACTTACCTCCTCTTTTATGACACATTCTGACATTTGGATTTCCTAATAAAAAAAACAAACAGTATCAGTATATTACTATCTTATAGATATTAGGGCTAAATGCGGTAGACGTTATATATAGTAAGGGCTACATGCGGTAAAGTTACTTATATGTCTATATAGATAGTATAGGACTACTGCGGAAGCGTTATCTATATAGTAACAGGGATACATGCGGTGGGGTTAGCGGTATCTATATAGTATAGGGTACAGCCGGTAGGTTAGACGTTATCTTAATAGTAAGGGTACCATGCGAGGCAGCGTTTATCTATATAGTATAGGGGCTACATGCGCAGCGTTATCTATATAGTACAGGGCTACATGCCGTGTAGCGTTTCTATGTAGTAAAGGGCTACATGCGGAGCGTATCTAATTAGTATAGGAGTACATGCGGTTAGAGGAGTATCTATATAGTACAGGCGTACATTCGCGTTAGCGTTACATATCAGTAAAGGTCTACATGCGGTCGCGTTATGCTATATAGTAAAGGGCTATGACGCGTGGTAGCGTTATCTCTATAGTATACGTGGCTAATGCGGGTCGTGTTATCTATATAGTAAAGGGCTAACATGCGGTTGGTAGTAGAGTACTATATAGTATAGGGCTATATGCGGCAGCATTCTCTATATAGTATAGGGCTACATGCTGGTAGCGTATTGGATTTAGTAAAGGGTCTACTATGCGTGGTTAGCGTTGTAATCTATATAGTATAGGGTAACATCGGCGGTAGCGTTATATATAGTATAGGCGCTAAATGCGTCAGCGCGTAACGATAGATAGTATGGGCTACATGCGGCAGCTGATCTATATAGTAAAAGGTGCTACATGGCGTGGTAGCATTATCTATATAGTATAGGCTACATGCGGCAGTGTTATCTATACTAGCAAAAGGCTACACGCGGCAACATATTACATAGTATGAGAATACAAGGTAACGTTACCTTATAAAGTCTAGGGCTATATGCGCAACGTTCTGATATAGTATAGGGCATATGCTGCAATGTTATCGTATATAGTATAGGGATCTATATGCTGCAACATGTGATCTTAATACTATATGGACTAAAACGTTAAGGTTATTTAGTATAGGGATATACGCGGCCAAACGCAGAAGGAACGTATCTCAGATTAGAATAAACACAAGGATTGCAGTCGGTGAGATGTGTTTTTACATGATCATGGGGGATAATACAAGATTGATGAAATACGATATCACTGGTAGGTTAAGTGGAAAATGATATAAACCGGGACTGTTTTTAGGGACATTACATCATCACAAATAATGTTCTATTTAAAATGATGCTAAAAAAACTGTCTCACTTCTGCTTTATGTCCAACAACAGTGACAGGTTGAAAATAATTTCTTAAATCTCTGTCCACCGTTGATTCTTCTACATCACCATCTTCATGTACATTAAGAAAAAAAAACGATAAAGGTAGGTTGAATTATATCATAGTTATTAGGATTTGATCATTCCAATTATAACAAGTAAGGTAACTTATTGACAGACCAGCCCTAAGTTATATTCCATAATATCAATATGTCCAAAAAAAGAAAATAAAGAAAATTGGAAAGGGTCTTACCAGAGAGGTATTTCTACCTACAATCTGTGAAGGGACACTGTCTTTTTAGGGGAGTCTGTTAAGGACAGATTAGAATAACATGATAAGGAATGCAGTGACTAGATGGGTTTTGATTGATGAAACAAGATTAGGGGGGAAATGATAAAACCAGGACTTGTTTTAAGAAATTTACATCATCTCAAATAATGTCTATTTAATGGATTGCTAAAAAATAAACTGTCTTACCTTATTTTTATGTCCAAACAGTGACAGGTAAATAATTCTTAAATCTCTTACAGCCTTGATTCTTTGCTCATCACCAACTCTTTATGTACTGTTAGAAAAAAAACGATTAATGTAGGTTTGAATTCAGACATTTGCTGTGCGGAAGGGAAAAGACAAACCCAGCGATAATCAATGAAATTACAAGTGAAAGCTAATTTAACATAAGCTAAATTCTAACTTACCCCCTTTTATGACCACATTTGCCATGGATTCTTAATAGAAAGAAAACAACAAGTGTACAGTTTTATATTACTATATCTAATAGTACTAGGGCTACATGAGCGGTAGCGTATCTATATAGCAAGGTACTGCCACGGTAAACGTTCTACTCTATATAGTAAAGGGCTACATGCGGTTACGTTATCTATATAGTATATACTAATAGTATAGGACTACATGCGGAAGCAGTACTATATAGTCAGGGCTACATGCGCAGCTGTACTTATCAGTATAGGGCTACAGTGGGGTGCGTTATCTATAAGTAAAAGGGGCTATGCGGCAGCGTATCTATAGTAAGGTAGCAGCGAGATCTATTAAGGCTAATGCGGCAGCGTATCTATATAGTACAGGGCTACTGCGGAGCGATTTATTATATAGTAAAGGGCGACTGCGGTGCCGTTATCTATCATAGTAAAGGGCTACATGCCCGTATGGTATTATTTATAGGGGATGCGGTAGCGTTATCTGATAGTAAAGGGCTACATGCGGGTAGAGTTATCATATAGTATAGGGCTACACTGCGGCAGCGTTATCTATATAGTATAGGGCTACAGGGCGTTGGTAGCGTTATGTATATAGTAAAGGTACGCCGGCTCTTAGGCAGCGTTAACTATATAGTATAGGGCTACATGCGGCGGTTATCGATCTATAGTATTAGGGTACATGCGGGCGCGTTAACATATCTAGTTAGGTCCTACATGCGGTAGCGGTTATCTATACAGTTTAGGGCTATATGACGCAGCGTTAAACTATATGTAGCTAGGGCTACAGCGGGTAGCGTTAGCTATATGTATAGGGCTACATGCTGGACAGCGTTATATATTATAGTATCAGGCTACAATGCTGGTAGCATTATCATATAGTATTAGGGTACATGCGGCAGCATTATACATATAGCAAAGGCTACACGACCGGCGGCAAAACATTATCTACATTAGTATGGGGACAATACAGGTAACGTTATCTATCAAAGGATAGGGCTATTGCTGCCAACGTTATCATATAGTATAGGGCTATCTATGCTGCAATGGCTCTATATAGTATAGGGCTATATGCTACAATGTTATCTATATATATAGGACTATACACGGTAAGGTTATGTCAGTCTAGGGGTATACGCGGCAAACGCGAAGAGAACGTTATCTTCGATTAGAATACACAAGGAATGCAGCGGTTACGTCGATGTGTTTTTATATGATCAGGAAATACAAGAGTGATAAAATAGATATCACTGGTAGGTACGTGGAAATATATAAACCGGACTTTTTTTAGAGAATTACATCATCCAATTAATGTTCTATTTAAAATGTGCTAAAAAATAATGTCGTCACCTTCTCTTGTATGTCCAAACCAGTGACAGGTACATAATTTCTTTAAAGCTCTTCCACACTTGATTTTCCTATCACCAATCTTGTTACATTAAGAAAAACAAACGAAAATGTAGGTTTGGAATTATACATATTATTAGAGTTTATCATTCCAATTAAAACGTAGAGTGAGGAACTTATATTGCAAGTGACCAGCCATAGTTATATTCCCATAATATCAATATTTCAAAAACAAGACAAATAAAAGCAAATGGAAAGTGTTCTACCAGAGAGGTATTTCCACCTACAAATCTGCTGTAAGGGACACTGTACTTCTGAGGAGTATGTTAAAGGAAAGATTAGAATAAATGATAAGGATGCCGTGTAGATGTTGTTTTTATATGATGAAACCCAAGAATTTAGGGGGGAAATGATATAAACCAGACTGTTGTTAAGAAATAATATCTCAATTATGTTTTATGTCAAATGATTGCTAAAAAATAAAACTGGGTCTTACCTTCTTTTTATGTCCAAAACAGATGCAGGTAAATAATTTACTTAAATCTCTTCACCTGATCTTGCTCATCACCAACTATTGTTATGTTAGTGTTAAGAAAAAAACAACGATAAATGTAGGTTGATTCCAGAATTGCTCGTGCTGAGGGGAAAGACAAAACCCAGCGATAATCAATGAAATAAAAGTGTAAAAACTCATTTATACATAAGCTAAAATGCTATTACCTCCTCTTTTAGACACATTCTGCATTGGATTTCCTAATAAAGGAAAAACAAACAATATTCAGTTGATATTACTATCTATATAGGTATAGGGCTACATCTTCGTTGGGGATAGCGTTATCTATATAGTAAAGGGCTTAATGCGGTACAGTTATCTATATAGTAAAGGGCTACATGCGGGTAACTAGTTATCATATATAAGTCTATCTATATAGTATAGGACTACATGCGGGAAGGTTATCTATATAGTACAGGGCACATGCGGCCGTGGCAGCGTTTATCTATATAGTATAGGGCTACTGCTGTCGTGGTAGGTTATATATATAGTAAGGCTACATGCGTTAGGCGTATCTATATAGAAAGGGCAAGCGAGGTTGCGTTATCATATTTATAGGGCTACATGCGGTAGAGTTATCTATATAGTAACGGGGCTACATGCGGGTAGAGTTATCTATATAGTATAGGGCTACATGCGGCAGCGCTTACTTATAGGATAGGGGGTACATGCGGTGGGTAGGTTATGTATATAAGTAAAGGGCTAACATGCGGCAGCGTTAACTATATAAGTAAAGGGCCGACATGCTTTTGTGTTAGAGTATCTATATAGTTAAAGGGCTACAATGCGGTGGTTATATTATATAGTATAGGGTCTACATTGGCGGTGAGCGTTTCTATATAGTCAAAGGGCTACATGCGGTAGCGTTTCGTATATAGTATAGGGCTACATGTCGGCCAGCTTATCTATATAGTCTAGGGCTACATGCGTGTGGTAGTGTTATCTATATAGTAAAGGGCTACTTTGCGGAGTTTAGAGTGATCTATATAGTATAGGGCTACATGCTGGCCGCGTATCTAATAGTATAGGGCTACATGCGTTGTAGTTTCAGCGTTATGTATATAGTAGACAGGGGGCGTTAACTATATGGGACAGCGACAGCGTTTACATAGTATTAGGCTACATGTCCCCGGCCCACCGGTTCTAGTAGTATAGGTACAGACTTATATAGAGTATAGGCCTACATGCGGGTATGCGTTAGCGTATCTAACAAGTATAGGGCTATTGCGGCAGAAGTATGGGCGGCTTGGTCATTGCGGACCTCTATATAGTATAGGCGTAACATGCGGCAGGTACAATATCTCATTGGGATAGTTTATGTATAGAGATGGGCTTTACATGCGGCAAGCATTATCTATTAGCTTAAAGTAGCAAAGCCAGAGCCTAAATCCCGCGGCAACATTATTCTAAGATAGTATAGGGACATACAAAGGGGAGTTATCTATAAAGTATTTAGGGCTATATGCTCTTGTGTTGCAACGTTAAATTTCTATATAGTATAGGGGTAATCAGACAATTTGATTCGTATAGCTGCATAGCTGGACTAGGCTCTTAATATGCTACAAGTATCATATACTATATGACTATACGCGGTTTACGGTAGTATTAGAGTAGGGATATACGCGGCCAACAAGCAGAAAGGAAAGTATCTCGATATAGAATAACACAAGGAATGCAGCGGTAATGTGTTTTATCATGATCAGGACTAAACAAGATTGATAAATAGATATCACTGGTAGGGTAAGTGGGAAAAATTTTATATAAAACGCCGGGACTGTTTTAGGAATTCATCACTCACAATAAGTTCTATTTAAAATGATGCTAAAAAAATAACTGGTCTCACCTTCTCTTTATGTCCAAACAGTGACAGGTAAATAAGTTTTTAAATCTCTTCAACCTGATTCTTTCCTATCACCATCTTCATTTACATAAGAAAAAAAAACCGATATGTAGGTTTGAATTATATCATATTATTAGGGATTATCCTTTCCAATTATAAACAGTAGAGTAATCTTATTTGACAGCTGCCAGCCCTAAGTTATGATTCCACTAATATCAGATTCTCAAAAATAAAAGGAAACTAAAAGCAAAATTGGAAGTGTCTACCAGAGAGGTATTTCCAACCTCGAATTGCTGTAAGGGGACACTGTCTTCTGTAGGAGTCTTTAAAGGACCAGATTAGAATAACATGATAAGGGAATGCAGTGCATGAGTGTTTTATATGATGAAACAAGATTTAGGGGAATGAGATAAACCGGACTGTTTAAGAAATTACATCATCTCAATTAAGGGTGTATTTAAAATGATGGCTTAAAATATGGTTCTTGACCTTCTTTTTAGTCCAAAACAGGGACAGGTAAATAATTTCTTAATCTCTCCACCTGATGTCTTTGCTCATCACCACCTTTATGTAGTTAAGAAAAAAACCGATTAATGTAGGTTTGAATCAGAATTGTTGCTGTGCGGAGGGGAAAAGACAAACCCAGCGATAATCAATGAAATTAAAGTGTAAAGCTAATTTATAAATAAGCTAAATTCTACTTACCTCCTCTTTTATGACACATTCTGCCAT
>JAACNH010004904.1:0-22314 GCA_019447015.1 Hymenochirus boettgeri | reverse complement strand
ACAAGCCAACCCCATTGTATGATCGACCGATTATAAAATCAGTGGATCCTACAATAAAAATGTTCCCATTTACCCGATAGAAAAACAAATTGGTTGTTTCATTGTGTAATAGCCTCCATACACGCATCCTGTCCGTACGATATTGGGATATCCTATTGATATTGGGCTATTGAACGATCCTTGTATGTTTTTTTTTTTTTTTTTCTTATTTGGGTCAACAGGCAAATTTTTATTGTAAGACTCATCATCATACTATTGGGATTGGTTCATCTATGGGGCCCTAAGTGTCATATTTTAAAGGTGCATCTTTTTAGCGATACTGCATCTTTAACGATCGTTCCGCTGTGGAATTTTACAACTGCTCTGCTGACGGAAATCTACGATAGTGGCCATAAATGTACGATAGCGTTCGGAAATTTGTTTACTACAGATGCTATATACGGACAAATGACCTTACATTAATGACCGTTTTGCTAGAAATGTTTTGGTCGCGGCCGGTGATGCTATTGGGTCAGGAACCCTAAACCATCACAACTGGTTTATTGGATTAGAGATCATGCACAAATAAGTGTAGGAAGTCTAGATTAACTGGTAAATTTAGGAATTAAGCAAATATTATTTCCACATTATAGGTGAATACAAACAAATAGAGTGTAAAGGAATCTGTATATGTTTCTGTGCTGTGTTTGTTTTAATGGCACACGCTGTACAATTTTGTACCTATCTTCCAGATTGAGAGACTGCCGGTTTGAAAGAAAAGTGCCGTAGTTGACATTTCAGTGCAACCAATTGGGCAGCCCATTGAAGACTGCCCAGTAGAGTGAAATTTGGCAAGTGTTTTAGTCTCCTCTCCCAAAATATTGGACTTGCGCGCACCAGGAGTTATTTACGTTAGTCCCGATGAAACTTTCCGAAAGTCACTATTTTCCTAAATCTGGTACATAGGGATGGACTAGAACTCAAACCACTTCAAGACGGATTTTATGAGTTTGTACGAACCAGACTTTTTAGAACTCATCCGAAATATGAACTTTCAGGTTTTTCAAGCTCAAGGACAAATTTTCTATATTCTTGAAAATTCGATTCGATTAGCGAATTTTCAACCCTTGACTTTAGAGCTCCATAACTCGGCCATAACCCTCAAGTGCGGCATTCGGTAACCCTCAAATTCAGCGCTAACCCTCGAGTGTAGCATCATTAACCCTCGAATTTGCCCATAACCCTCAAATTTGGCCATAACCCTCAATGCACCGTTTGGTACCCCTTGAATTTGGTTGAAACCCATGGGTGTAGCAATCGATTTTCAAACTTATCACCTTTGACTTTATGGGTCTATTTTCAAACTATAGAAGTTTTAATGAAGTTCTATAGTTCTAAACCCTCGAAAATTCAATGCGGTAGCCCGAAAATTACCAGAAGGTGAGGAAGTTAGTATTTAAACAACTTTTTAAACTATTTTTCCCCATTGACTTTAATGGGTCCTTTTTCGCACTATAGAAACTTTTAATAAAGTTCTATAGTTCTAAAACTAAACGAACTTTAGGAAGTTCGAGCATCTCTTCTGGTACACAAAATGTTATATCCCAATCATTATACGTATATCTATAAATATATTACTAAATAACTAGATTGTCGGCCACCATGATCGCACGTGAGTAAACCTTTAAAGTCCAACCTTGACTTATATTGTAATAAAGTATGTATGTATTTATGTTTATTTATCTGTTTTCTAACAGTTGAGAAAATGTAAAAAGTCCCTGTTGTAAACTAGTGGGTGGGAACCTTAAAAAATGTCTGAATTCAGAATATCATCACTGATTAAGTAAAAGGTGACTACCATGAGTATGAATTTTTACATAATTACTTCAATAAACAAACTGTATACACTGTAAACAGGAGATCAGTGAGATTCCCATCAATTCATTGGCACCTTCTCAAACAAGCTTAGATTTTATTGCCTGACTGAATTTTAATATGTCTTTGAGGTTTATACCATAAATCCTTGAGCCTTGTTGAGAATAATCATTTCTGTTTTAATTAATGGCAATTTATTTTAGGCAATCGGAACCACAAGTTAGACACGTGAAGCTGTGGTGTGTTATATACAAAGAGTAAAATAAATGATTTAGAAAATGTTCATACTTAGTAACCACTGTAATTGGCATGTTCACCTTTTGGAATGGACTCACAATTTTAATATCAGCCTTTTTGCTAGCAATGTAGTTAAGGGAAAGTTCAGTGGAAAAAAAGAATTGTTTTATAAAAAATTTTTATATATCACACATAACTAGGTATTCTACATATATTGTTTTTTGGTGTCTCCCACTGTGGTCAGCAGTAGTTACCATTTTAGGTCACTTCTTCTCCCTGGGATTCTTACTTCCTTGAAGTAAATCGTGGCCGACTGTGCGGCCTCCTATGGACTGCACAGTCTCTCATGGCTAAATGTTGACCATGGTGACTTTTGCCATGAACGAGACTTTTCGGACTGACCGGTTAGCCTGGCTAAAAAATCTGCCTGTAAGTAAGGTGGCCATACACTACAAAAGGTTATTGCGATTCGTAATTGTGATCTTAAATCGACCGATACGTTGATAGACAGATGTACAATGTTAATTGTACGTAGATGTACCATCCATATTGCTCAACATTCATTTGTTTCATGATTAATGTTGAATGTCGTCTATTGTGAGGTTACATTACATTTACATTTAATCAGAACTTCAGAAACAAACTACAATCATTTTATCAATCGACTTAAAAAAAACGACTTTCCGGATCATAATTCCGATCGATATTACGATCTAATTAAGTGCCCGCAGTTCGGGAAAATGTAAATTTTTTGCTCAACAACAGAAATGTCGGATTGTACATAAAATCAGCCTAATGTATGTCACCTTAACAGCCTTTAGAAAGAATGGGCTGTTGGCAGTTATTTATAACAAGGTAAATCACAGGGGAGGTAGGTTAGGATTAGTAGAATGAGAAACTATGTTCCTAACACTGAATTTCCCTTTAATGAAAATGTTCTGTTGGATGTCACTTATCGTTTGATTATAGTTGTCACACCTTGGTTGTTGCACATTGATTGCACAGGAAAATTTTGCACCTTTTTACACAATTCCTTCTGACTCTTTTAAGGTTCGTACACACCTTAGATTTCCCCCAGACCTTTGAGCCCCTACCGACCCGATCCCGACGGACACCCGCACTAGCGGCTGTTCCGGCCGCTAGTCACGCGTGTGTATGTGTTGGTCGGGGTCGTTCGTCGTTCTGACTGGCGGAGGTCGGTCGGGGCTCAGAGGTCTGGGGAAATCTAAGGTGTGTACAAACCTTTAGGATACATTATAGAATCGTACAAATGGAAGAACTCTCATGGTTTAAATCAGCCATCTCTCCATCCAATATATCTGATCAACCACCAGGACCAAATATATCATCACAGGATTGAAATATTGGCTGTAATTTTCTGTAACTCAACCAATTGCTAGTGTCTGTTTTTTAGGGAAAACCGGTTTGTCCAAGAGATAATAATGCCTGATCCCTATGTCTTCAATAGGTGTGACCACTTTTATTGGCAACCGAGAGAATACCATTAGTATATCTGTCAGTGGGGATATCTGGTTGAGGGCTAGGCCACACTATCGCCTTTCTCACATGCTTATGATCGTGTTTTGCCAGTAGATTGCCACACTGTGTGCACTTCGATCTGTTTTCGGAGCGCATGCGATTAAGTTTTTTGAGAACTGCATGTGCTATGAAAGGGAATATTGGCAGAATCGCAGCGCAAATGACTGGTAACGTGATGCAGTGTAGAGTTTTATCCCAAAAACACAGAACAAATCCCTGTGTTTTTATGTAGACATAACGTTAGGGCAACTACACTGTAAAAATCTACTTTTTATAAATTGAAAGTACATGGGCCAGGAGGTAGGATTGATTATGCCTACATCCCAGTATCATGCTGTTGAGAACTACAGCATGTACAGTTTTCATCTGCCAGGTTAGTGTCCTGGACTTTCCTTTATTAAATATATCTGAAGCAATGAGGAAGCCTGGCAAAGATTTGTGCTGGTGCTCCTCATAGAAAGGAAATCCAGAGGTAGAAATACCAATCCTATCTCCCTGACCCAGGTACTTTTCATTTAACTGTTTATTAGGTTTTTTTTTTACTTTATATGCACTCTCCTTCCTTTAAGAACTTTTTTGTCATAATTCTATAAAATGATCAAGTGTTGATTCCCTTATTATTATATACATTAGCTCTCAAACACGTGGATTAGATTTCGTCCATTACTTTCTATATTCCAATGCTCCCAGCACAAGCACAATTTGCAGTCTATGTTGGTACAACCCCTGAGCTCATCATTTATTTGTGGGGTATGGTGTTTTAAGCATTGATTTGCTACATTCACTAGGGAATACAGATGCATGTATGAAAGCAATGTATTATTGGATTAGTATCAGCAGATATCTCTATTTAGTTAAACATAGGCCAGAAATGGTTCCCTGTCCAGTAGCAGCAGTCCGCTGGGAAAAAATAGCTGTGTGTAATCTATGTAGACAAGAGAGTACATTTTTGGGGCTGCTCTGTGGTGCAGAACAGATGCAACATTTACTGAATCTTGATTGAACCTTGACCTTTGTATTGCACCAGTGTTATGTATAATGTGTAACACGCTCCAAAGTGTATACACTGATTTATTAGTTTATTAAAACTGGAAAGTTAACACGAAGTGTGTGTAGTTTATCTGTATTGAAACCTACAACCAAAAACAGGGGTGTAACTACCAGGGGAGCAACCACAGGGGGTCCGGGAGCCAAGGGGGTCCCATCTCCTATTTTCTATGACAGATATAGCCTCCTCCCAGAAAACCACTGTGGATGAAGCACAGATTGGGGCCCCATTATAGTTTTGGGAGCCCAGGTGATTCCTAGTTGCACCACTGACCAAAAAGTATCAATTTCTAAAACTTGGGCAGATTTGAAGGTGGACACACTCTAAAACATTGGACACACCCAAGACACTATTCATATCTTTTAATATAATTAAATGGGTTAAACTATAACTGGAATAATTTGGCTTCTCCAGATTTTTCTAGAAAGCACATCTTGGGTTCGCAGCACACACACAGACACAGTTATAGAGTGGCATAACATCCCCAATGCTTTCCATGCAAAAGTTGCTAATATTACATCAGTAGAACCAAGAGGCCATTGAAACTGTAGTCCAGAAGCCTAAGCCCCATCAACTGTTCCCTCAAAGCTGTTTTGCCCTGTTAAATTATATGTCCTAATGAAGATGCTAGTAACAGTAAAAAAAACAAACAGATATACACATCTACACACACTGCCAATATAAATGAGTGGGACATAGGCCACACTGAATGTGTTTTGGTTCTTTTTTTCATACCGTGTGTTTATTTTTAAAATCTTCAAGGACATGTCAGTTTACAAGCAATTGTGTTCTGTGCCTCACAAAGTGTTTTCCTAATTCGGGGAAATGACTATTTTAATTTCATTTCTACTGTATTGACCTGAATGTTGGATTAAACATCATACATTTGAGCTATCTGTAAAGACTAATCTTTGCATTAGGCAGGATCTCTCACTGTGTTTTTCAGGTGTAGGGAAATTTGTCTTCATAGCAAAATAAAGTAAAATAAAGAACTCCATGCAAGGTAAATTCAATTTACCAAAACATAACATTCATTGCTTGTGGTAGGATACTGAGTTAGAAAGTTCCATTACTTTCCTGCCAACGAAAACCTACATAACAAGCTTAGTTTTCTGAACAGACAGTGGCAATGTGTTACTATTCCGAGCGCCTGGTTATCTTCTATACACCAGGTTAATCGTAGATAGGCTGTTATGAGGATATTCTTTCTAGTAAATTAAGCCCAAAGGATACAGAAAATTATGTGCAAGTTATCACACAAATAAATAACTTGTGGATTCGACAGGTAGCATCATTATCTAAAAACAGATGCTATTTACTGTGCAGCAGAAACACTACATAGGACAGAACACCAAATAATTTCCCAATCACTTGTGTATATAAGAATTTATGAGCTAGAGCTTAACTTTCTCTCATTGCAGCTGAATCATATTGAAAATAAATAAATCAGCTTAATAAATTAGAGAGTGTTGTGTGGGCAGGGGGGAATAAGGGGCTGAGTGCAGGATTCATCTATTGTCTATGATATCTCTTAGAGCTGTTGATTCGCAAATATTGGATAGAGGAACATGGTTTAGTGAGGGTTAGTGTGGAGCCTCTTAGTGAATTTGGTTAAACCAAACATGTGCTGGAGACAGTCCTGGTTTAAACAAACATCTCCTATGTGGTTTCTGCACCTGGGATTTTACTGGACATACTGTACCCTGACATACCCAGAGAATTTTATTTTTTTCATTTTGAAGACAAAATTTAATATTGACTTTTCATAAAACTGTTGGTGGGCATAGCAATGTGAAGTTGCCAATTTAGAAGTAGTTAGATTTTGTTTTTTCGTATTGAGCAGCAAATGCTGTTTTTTTACACAAAAAAGTTTTTGATTTTAATTTCCCTTTAGAACTGTAATCACTTCCCCTTAGGTCCATGAAATAAATTTGTGTCTATCTCCAGTGGCTCTAGTCAAGTTTTGATTCAGTATCGGTTAGCGCGACTGTAATCTTCGCACCGGCTGCATAGGCTTTGTATAAAGTTACCCACACAACCGCGCTCATATGTAATATGACTACATATAGCCAGCTAAACTCGCACCGTTTTACTCAACACAAACACAATACTAAATTGAGCGCCCACGGTGGGAAATTTTGCCCACGGTAAAACTTTTTTTTTGCCACGGTGCCCACGGTGTGATTGCGGCGGCTCTTGGTAAATCAATTGTCTTTCCATGGTTGACCATGAGGGAACATAAAATCACCCCAAACATTGGTACGAGGGGTCTATTTACTTCAAAAGTAGCTGTATCACTGACTGTGTGTGCGGTTTCACTGGATATTGGTCAAGAAATACTAACATCCTCCTTTAAACCACCTGCCATTCATATGAATGGGATTGTAATTATTGTGATTCAGTGTTGTTTTTTTTTAAACAATCTTTTAATTAGAATTTTATAAATATTATAACAAAACAGTAAAATTATACGTCAGGTTTATCAGTGTCAATTACAATTATAATATAATCTTCATATAAATAAATAACAATAATAATTAATAATGATAAGTAGATAAGAGTTTGCTTGGCAATGGATTCAGTGTTTTTTTAAATGGCAGCATTAGATGATCACAAGCAACACTGGCTATGCCGGGTAACCAGGCCATCTGATCAAGGCATCCCTTGATTTTTCACTGATCTGGTAACCATGGACTATGCATCAGCTGGGTCCACATCTCAAACTTTATAGCAGCTACAATAAACATTTTACATTGTATGGGGTTTATGTGTTAAGGAAGACTACACAATGGATTCGAATAGATGGATCCATACACCGGGCAGTATATGGATAGGTGACAATGCAAATGAACTACCACTGTCAGCATTGTAACCTATCGGTCCGAACGGATTATTTCCATGAATTGTTATCGGATCCCTATATTACAGTATAGGCAGCCAATTAAATTGTTGGTGTTTATGAGGCAAAGAAGGATCGGCCCATATAAATTATAAACAGAATAATTGTTCTGTGTACGGGTGCATCGGGCAAACTCACAATCAGATTGCATCAGAATGAATTTGCACAGAGGCTGCATGTGTATGGGCACCATAAGCATTTATGTTTACATTACATTCTGAAACGTTAACTCCAGTGGGGTTGGTGTGTAATTGCTGCAATAATGGCATTACATCTATTTAAAGGAGCGAGTCATTCTTAGAAACCCTTTATTTCTTTTTACAGAAAAAATGATCTTTAAGCTGTTTTTGAGCTATAGCTTTTTTATGAATCTGACCTGAAAGTCATCTCCAATGAAGGTAATCTGTTATAATGAGCCATTACCCTTATTATGAATGATAAGACTTTGTTAAATAGGCAAAATCCAAGATCTTTTTTTTTTACTTAAAGACTCAAGATTTATTTTTGTCTTTGTTGCTCCAAAGATTTATTGGCAGCCCTACCAAATACTGTATGTTTTAATATATTAAATGAACAGCAACATAGACTATAGACATTGCGAATCCCTGGGTCCTCAGAGTGCCCCTATCTACATGAATATCAGATTTTCTATCACAAGTAAACATGAACCTGCATTGTGAAGGGGTGAGCTCTAGTGGGGTGGAATTACAAATCTACTGGGTATTAGGGTGGTTGCTCAGACAACCAAGAGCTATAAGAAGCCCAGGTGTTTCATAAGGCTTGATTTGATTATGATTATTGCACCAGGGCTACAGTTTTAAAGCCTCACAACATTAGCTCCTAATACATATAACTTCTTATTCAGCTTTAATGACATCATCAAGTCCCAAGCAGTAAAATGTGCCTATGTACCAACAAATACAGTTAAGCAACTACTCAGGGACCTTCCTGTGAGCTACCGGCATCTGAAGTGATTGGTCAGAAAATATTGATGGTGATTTCGGTTACAGCATCATTCAGGCTCGTTTTAATTTCAGTTAATTCTTCATTAAAGGAACATTAATTTATTTTATGTCATTTCTTTCTATATTATTTATAACAGAAACAAACAAAAAAAAAACAACAATTGTGTTCACGTTTTAAGCCGGGTAGACTCCATAGCAATCTTTGACAGAATCTGCGAGATATGGCTACCCACAGTCCAGAGCATTCTCCTATATAAGTCAAAATAGCATTGTAATTTTTTGCTGCAGCTTTTATTTTTCAGCCGATTGGATAACCAATCAGTATGTGGCACGCTGTTAAAGGTTTTGGACCTGCCCACTTGCTGTTGGAGGTTTGGACCTGCCCTCTTGCGTTTGGAGGTTTTGGACCTACCCACTTTTAAAGACCACTCCCATAACTTTTCTACTGCACCAAATGTATTTCTGTGGGGAAGTTCTGAGCTATGTTTTTTACAAAGTTTGCAAATGTGGGTCTGTCCTGCCAATTCTGGACTGTTGGAACTATGTATACAGTGAATTGCTGTCAATAGTCCACATTCCCAAAACCTCTATTGCATCTTTGCCATCTTTGTCTATCTTTGCCTTTGGATATTCTGCAAGACATTTTTGCCTAGGAAAACATTTCCCAGGAGAATATTTTGGTTTGCAAATTTAGATTTAACTGTTTTATATTAAATAAAAAAGCTCAGAGTTCCATATTCTCCGCCTATAACATTTGGAATTCTGCATTTCTATATTTATAAATGTTGATAGAATCAAAGGGGGAAATGCTGATGTGAACGATCTGTGTCGGGTTCTACGTCTACCTGATATTGATTTCTAACAAACATGAATATCACATTTCTGTTTTAAGTGTGTGCTTTCAGAAATATAAGCAACAGAATGAAACAGACCATTAGAACTGGATACTGGTATTAGGAAAGACAGCAAAGTATTTATTTGACCTGGGTGGTTTACAAATGAGGGACAGACCCAGTGCACTGTGAGGGTCCCTGATGAACACTCCGCAGTATAAAAGCTGCACCACCTGCTTAAAGAGGGATGTTTGCCTTCAGTTTCACTGAATGGAATGTCCGTCCTTAAGGTTCGTAAACATGTGCGATCATGGGTCCCACGCCGATGTGTACAAACATTCGGATGATAATCAGCCCATGTATGGGCACTTTATTGGCGAAAGGCTGTTCGTTTTGCGGTCGTTGCCCGATCCGCCGGTGGATCACCGATTGAGTGGCTGTTCTGGAGCGATAAAGTGCCCATACACAGGCCGATTATCATACACATCATCGCTCGTACACATCATGCGTTGCAGGTCGGCACCCGCGATCGCATGTCAATGTTCCCTCTAAGCTCACGTGTGTACGAACCTTTATAGTGGTAGATCAGGTATATAGTGCTAAATGTAGCAGAATTTGCCTGTTTACTGTACTTTTTTTTTTACAGTAGATAATAATTAGTATATCAATGTTAGCATTTGTTTCTGCAATTTTTCAAGTATTAAAGGGGAACTGTGGTTTCCAAACAAGTTGATTATAAATGAAAGGCCAAGTTCCTACCTTTAAAATGAGCCACCAACCACCTCTCTTTGTGCTCTCACCGCCATGATTTGGTCTTTTGAAATGAGATTTCTATTTAATTCCACTTGCTACAATATGCAATGTGGTCGTGGCTGCCCATCTCTGTCTATGTGGCTACATGTCCTTTCTACAGTCAGTCATTATTATTTGCAATTTTTGAAAACAAATATTACCATCCATACAAATAACACATGTGGATCTCTTGTCACAAAACATGCACATATAATATAAATCATTTTATTAAACATGACATATTTTGAGTCAGATTGTTCTATTATTGTAAAATGTGATGTTTGTATATGGACCTTACTTACAGTACAAACTTACATGGGTTGCAATGAGACTAGCACTGTCCACATTACCTGGTAATTGTGGCTGCTCTTTCACTGCAGAGACTAAACAGAATGGAAAGTAGATAGCACGTAGAGGAAGGATATGAACTAGAATCTAGTGAACCCTTTATTACGTTAATTAGACAATATAATGTCTGTCATAACTTACTGAATAAGATTTCACACTGACTTCTCACAGGCCATTTAAACATTATTTAGAAATCCCACTTAACTATCTTGCATGTAAAAATCTATAAATGTAGTTACCATTTGTTTGTTTTTTTATCAGGCTTGGCAGAAAACTGCATGGAATTTAAAAACTGTTGGACATGAATTGACTGAGTAAAGATTATTATAATACATATAAATCCACAATAGAGAGTACAGACAGTAGATTACAACCAGCCACTTCTCTGTGTGACCTGTTCATGAGATATACATAGTAGGCACGTGGTTAGGGGGGCCTGTCAGTAGCGTAATTAGGAATCACTGGGCCCCCCAGCAAAACTATGATAGGGCCCCTATCTGTGCTTGGGTGGGAGGAGGCTTTATCTGTCATTGGAAAACTAAGAAGATGGGGCCCCCTTGGCATCCAGGCCCCATGCAGTGCTACCCAGGTAGGTACACCCCTGGTGCCTGTGGTTGCAGGGGAGGCTTACAGCTCTTTCCCCTATTGTATCACATCAGGTTTTTATAAAGCACCGAACATCCCCCTGTGGTACAGTAAATATTTAAACAGTTCATGTTTATTGCATTTTCAAAATCTCAAATAATGCAGTCTGTTTTTCCATTCCCTAAGTAAAAAACAAACGGTTGTGGTTTGAGGGGTGGGGTATGGCGCAAGGCTTTTTATGCCTATGGGCTCCTAAATTGTTAATCACTGGACATACAGTATATGCATGAAAAGACCGCAAAGAAACTAGCATGGCTCTCCTGCACATTTCAGGCCAGATTATAGGTCAAGAAATGAAGCATTGTTACAAATACACAGGAACTATTTCATTAAAAGGTCAGTGTGGAAATAGCACTAGGAAGTGTTCCTACTAGATACTTCCTTTAGAAAGTGAGTCTTTTGTATTGTAAAGCCATTTGGGTTGGGTGGGGGGGGGATTTCAAAGACCTTTTATATAAACAGAGATTCTCTCTACATGCATCTATTGAACCATATCCTGCAAAAAGGTAGCAGTGTAGAGGAGCCCATACACATGTTTATTGCAATCACATTCCATTGGAATCTGTTGGTAAATGTTCAGTGGTAACATCATACACGGCCCCATCACCATTTGCGGTATTGTCGCTTTTATACAAGTCTTGGTTAAGATTCACCTTCAAAGTCAAACCCTCTGTATGATGAGCTCATCTTTTATATCACATTATATAATACCTTGCTACATTCACCTTTATAAAAATACATTGCAGGGAAACGCCTCTTAGGCGGCACAGATTGTGTATAATCTGTATGTTGCCTGTTATATCAAAATCATACACAACAAGAGTTTATATCTGTATATATGAGTTAACTATTTTCATAATCATTGATCTATATCTATAGTTCTCCCCATACACAACATACCTGCACGAACCTTAAGGTTTGTCTTAAGGTTGCCTTTTTTGTACTTTGTCAAGTTGCAGAAGCAGTTAGGGTTGACTTTTTCCTATCTTCTTGACAGAATCTTAACAGCATTTAGAAAGTTTTTGTCTAATTGAGTAATCTGTCATCATGCACTGACCTAGATTTGCACCTACCAATATGCCATGTACTGATCTAGATCTACCATACACCAATCTAGACCTGTACCTACCAATATTTTCCGTGCACTGATCTAGATCTACCATGCACTGATCTAGAACTGTACCTACCAACATTGACCATTAACTGGCCTAGACCTGTACCTACCAATATCTACCATGCATTGATCTAGATATACCATGTACTGATCTAGACCTATACTTAACAATATTGACCATCACTGATCTAGACCTGTACCTACCAACATCAAGCATGCACTGATCTAGATCTGTACTTACCAAAATTAACCATTCACTGATGTGACCTGTACCTACCAACATCAACCATGCACTGATCTAGATCTACCATGCCCTGATCTAGATCTACCATGCACTGATCTTGATCTACTGTGCATTGATCTAGACCTGTACCTACCAACATCAACCATGCACTGATCTAGATCTACCATGTCCTTTTCTAGACCTGTACCTACCAATATCTACCATGCACTGATCTAGACCTGTACCTACCAATATCAACCATGCACTGATCTAGACCTGTACCTACAATATCAACTCTGCACTGATCTAGATCTACCATGCACTGATTTAGACCTTTACTTACCAATATTGAGCATGCATGATCTAGACCTGTACCTTCCAATATCGACCATCCACTGATGTAGAGCTGTACCTATCAATATTAACCATGCACTAATCTAGATCTACCATGCACCAATCTAGACCTGTACCTATCATATCCACCATGTACTGATCTAGATCAGTACCTCCCTATCTTCCATGTAGTGGTCTAGATCTGTACTTTCCAATGCATATCAATGACTTCTAACTTTTAATCTTAAATTACTTAATTTTATACATTAATTCCATCATTTCTCATTTGTTTTCCTACAGAAACTTCCTTTTATATTGGGTTCAGTAGTGTCATGCAGTTGCTTATGACTATGTCTTGCTTTACATCAAAGGACACAACACATTTTAATAGTACAGCAAATCATTGGGCAGTGTTCCATATTTTATTAGTATAGTGTTAAAATAATAGTATAGATTGTATTATAATAGTAGAGTATATCATTGGAATATGTATCATATTATAATAATACAGTATATCATTGGGCAATGTTCCATATAATAGTATAGTATAGTATTAAATAATAGTATAGAATAGTATTATAATAGTAGATATATAATTGGAATATGTACATATATATAATAGCACAGTATATCTTTGGGCATGGTCCATATTATAATAGTATAGTATTATATAATAGTATAGAATTATAATAGTATAGTATATATGGAATATGTACCATAGAAAATAGTACAGTATATCATTGGAAAATGTACCATATTATAATAGTACAATATATCATCGGGCAATGTACCATATTATAATAGTACAGTAATCATTGAAATATGTACCATATTATAATAGTATAGTATATCATTGAAATATGTACCATTTATATAGTACAGTATAGGAATACGTACCGTATTAAATAGTGCAATATATCATCGGACAAGTACCTATTATAATAGTACAGTATATCATTGAAATATGTACCATATTATTATAGTACAGTATATCATTGGAATATGTACCATATTATAATAGTACAGTATATATCATTGGATAGGTACCATATTATAATAGTACAGTATATCATTGGACAATGTACCTATTATAACAGTACAGTATATCATTGGGCAATGTACCATATTATAATAGTACAGTACATCATTGGACAATGTACTATTTTACAATAGTACCGTAATCATTGGGCAATGTACCATATTATAATAGTACAGTATATATTTGGACAATGTACCATATTATAATGGTACAGTATATCATTCATGTATATGTATGTATATGTTTATATACGGTATATAGCACCACTGGGGATGCAGCGCTCTACAATAAAGAATACAAAAAGCCTTACAAAGGGGGACAATATATAAATACATAAATATATAAATAAGTATGTGCGTCATGAAATATACAAGTCCGTGAAACATGTAACATTAGAAAAGAGGCCCTGTCCCATTAGAGCTCGAATTAGGTGGGTAACATAAAGATACATAGGAAAGGGTGGAAGTGCCATAGTAATAACTGGTGCAGTGTCAACAGTCCTATGCTGTGCTGTGCTCAGAGAGATAGGATGAGAGGTTAGATTTAAACTTGTTTATTGAGATTCCTTAATGAAGAGGGAAGGGAATAGAATTCCAGAGGATGGAAGCCACAAAGAGAAAGGTTTAAGGAGAGAGGAGGCAGTGTGAGTGGGGGCCTGTTCTATGATATACTATTACTATTACAATATGGTACAATTTAGCATTGGACAATGTACCATATTATAATAGTACATTATATCATTGGGTAATATACCATTATAAATAGTGCAGTATAATATTGGGCAATTACCTATTATAATAGTACAGTACATCATTGGGCAATGTACCATATTATAATAGTACAGAACATCATTGGGCAATGTACCATATTATGATAGTACAGTATATCATTATACATGTACCATATTATCATAGTACAATATATCATTGGAATATGGTACAGTATTATAATAGTATATTCTCTTTTCAAATGAACAGTATTAACTATTTATACATTAAACAGGGATTCCTATATAAATGACAACTTCCCTATCTAAAATAGAATGCAGATAGAGATCTGTAGATCTACAGGTAAATACATACTTCTGAAGCACTTCTACCTCGCAAACATATATAGCTGGGTGCTTGTGACCATGTTAGATCTGTTCAAATATAACACAGGATTTAGAAGATAGAGTCAGACTTCCCTTTCTAAATATTTAAAATATGGGCTCAGCCACTAAAAATTTTAATCTCACGTTTTCCACTCTGGCTGGTTTTGTTCCAAATCATGTAAAAGGCAAAGTGTTCAGAATGAATGATGTTCAGGCAACAGTGGCAAGCGTGTGTGTGTTTGTTAGGGGAGGGCAGAGTGGTTCACAATCACGTGATTGTTCTCGACCTATGCACAGCCTGACAGGCAAACTGCTAATGTCAACAAGGGGAATTAAAGTCTATAAGAAATCAGGCACTGTGCTGGCAAATAAAGCTCTAGGAATTAGTATAAACAGGGCAAAGTGCATAGAGCTAGGCTTGTAAATTCCGATAATGTGCTGTAACCATAAACAATCTACTATTAAGGTTAAGTTTGGTGTAAAAAAAGTAATTGACTCTAGCAAGTCCTTTGTAAATAATATATTACTGACACAGCTTCCTCCAAATACACATTGTCTAAGGCTGGGTACACACCACACAGGTGCTGTCAGTCAGGACAAATGTTCGTGCAAAACACACACAGACACACACACACACACACACACCACACAACACACAGGGGTGATGGCCATTGGCCACTGATATTAACACAATACCACACACTGGGTGATGGCCATACTATTAACACACACAACTGGGTGATGGCCACTACTATTAAACACACACACACTGGGTGATGACCACTACTATTAACACACACCACTGGGTGTGGCCACTACTATTAAACACAACTGGGTGATGACCATACTATTAAACACACAACCCTGGGTGATGGCCACTACTATTAACACACACACACTGGGTGATGACCACTATTATTAACACACACACCCTGGTGATGGCCACTACTATTAACCCACACACACACTGGGTGATGGCCACTACTATTACACACACACACTGGGTGATGACCACTACTATAACACACACACACACACTGGGTGATGACCACTACTATTAACACACACACACTGGGTGATGGCCACTACTATTAACACACACACACACGGGAGATGGCCACTACTATTAACACCCACACATTGGGTGATGGCCACTACTATTAACACACACCACATGGTGATGGCCACTACTATTAACACACACACACACTGGGTGATGACCACTACTATTAAAACACACCACTGGGTGATGGCAACTACTATTAAACACACACACACTGGGATGATGGCCACTACTATTAACACACACACACGGGTGATGGCCACTATTATTAACACACACACACTGGGTGATGGCCACTACTATAACACACACACACTGGGTGATGGCCACTACTATTAACACACACACACTGGGTGATGGCCACTACTATTAACACACACACACTGGGTGATGGCCACTACTATTAACCACACACACACATGGGTGATGACCAATATATAAGTGTGTGTTAATAGTAGTGGCCATCACCCAGTGTGTGTGTGTTAATAATAGTGGCCATCACCCAGTGTGTGTGTGTTAATAGTAGTGGCCATCATCCCAGTGTGTGTGTGTTAATAGTAGTTGCCATCACCCAGTGTGTGTTTTAATAGTAGTGGTCATCACCCAGTGTGTGTGTGTGTTAATAGTAGTGGCCATCACCCAGTGTGTGTGTGTTAATAGTAGTGGTCATCACCCAGTGTGTGTGTGTTAATAGTAGTGGCCATCACCCAATGTGTGTGTGTTAATAGTAGTGGCCATCTCCCAGTGTGTGTGTGTGTGTTAATAGTAGTGGCCATCACCCAGTGTGTGTGTGTGTTAATAGTAGTGGTCATCACCCAGTGTGTGTGTGTGTTAATAGTAGTGGTCATCACCCAGTGTGTGTGTGACACACACACACACTGGGTGATGACCACACTACATATTAACACACCACACGGGTGATGGGCCACTACTATTAACACACACACACAGCTGGGTGATGACCACTACATTAAAACACACACTGGGTGATGCAACTACTATTAACACCACACACTGGATGATGGCCACTACTATTAACCCCACACACTGCGGTGATGGCCACTAGTACTACGACACATACACCACACACTAGAGTAAGATCATAACACACACTAGAGTAAGATCATAACACACACTAGAGTAAGATCATACTCAAAAATCTGCCCCAGTCCGATTGTAAGGTGGCCATACCCCTTAGTGATATGAGGTAAATCCTGTTGGTCCATATCACAATTTACCAAATATCGCGAATGTGTAGGGGCCGAATCTGACCGACCTTAATGCTGATGAACGTCCATGGTTGCATTACGTCCAGTTGGGGAAGACGGAAAATCTGTCGGCATCAGCTCCCTTTACTTTACGTAAAGAGAACCAATACCGACGGCCTGTGTATGGTGCACCCATCCCTGTACCGCGTTTGGGTGATCGGTCAGTTCCACGTGTGCGGTTCCCTTCTCAATGTGCCCACAGATACCAATGTGATCTATTGGCACATTGCATGTGTATGTCCACCTTAAGGTAAAGAAGGTTATTGTATATGATCCCTGATCTACAACATTTCTCATTTGTGAGTCGATTGGTGACATGAGTTCCTTAATCATTAATATTTTCCATTTTAAATGTGAAAAACATAAAAAATATGTTTAGTTTTCCTCACTACTCCTTTAAAATGACGTCATAGTTGTATAACATTAAAGGCAGATGGTCACACTCACAGTTACAGTTTAAAAATAAACCCTCACAGTCACCCACCTCATCACTATCTCCTTTCTTTACCCAACAATTCAAAGGAGAGAAGGCAAAACCCAACAGAGCTGGTTTTACCTTCTCCATCTGCTGGGGAAACGATCACCTCCTTCGACCTACCTGTGTGTGATCTCCAGTTACCTTTAATTCCTTATTATTGTTATTATAGTATTATTATTGTATTATTATTACTATTATATTATGTTGTTATATTTTATTGTTATTATATTAATTATTATTATTGTTGTTATTATTATTATTACTAATAGTTTTATTATTATCATCATTATTGTTATTGTTATTAATATAAGCTTTATCCTCCAGTTGGAGAATTTTTATATATAAAGTTTTGAAAACTTAACTAATAGAACAATGGAACCTGTGGGTATCGGCGATTGAATGGGAGCCAATCACAATTCGATAAAAGACAACGACCTGATTCATTGCATTCCCAATGTTAGACGGCGATCATATCCTAATCCTGAGCTTTGCCTTATAATGGAATAAAAGGTTGGGGCTTTGTACTGAATTGTAATTTCCTGCAGTAGAATCGTTGAATTATCTCTCTGTAATATCCAACTGTATGGTATGAAATATTCAGGGTGCAGCTAGTTGGAATTCTGAGAGGCTGCACCCTATAAGATATATATAACAATATAATATATTGTACCAGGGACTGTCAGTGGATGAAGGGTTCCTGGGAAGCCCCCCAGCAGTGAACCTTTTAGTGGGATTAAAGGATGAGACCTGATCAGAGTTGGGTTTCCATTATTAGGTGCAGAGCGACTATTCCAAATGACTGAACCCAACCCAGGGAGAATGATGGTTCCACAAACTCCCAGTCGCACAGATTAGATCTGATTGGAAACCTGGGGGGAGAGAGACATTTCTATTAAGTTAAACAAATCAATTTTAATCAGCTATTTCTTTACTAATGCAGATTTTCCATTTGTATCAAATAATTCATTTTATTAGTTTTATTGCTGCAGAATAAATATGGAACAGCAGATTGATATTCTATCTGGGACAATTATAATATCCACTTATCTTTCTATCTATCTTCTATCTATCTATCTATCTATCTCTATCTGTCTGTCTGTCTGTCTGTCTCTGTCTGTCCTGTCTGTCTTCTGTGCTGTCTGTCTCTGTCTGCTCTACCTCCTTCCTACCTACCTATCTACTATCTATCATCTATCTATCATCTTCTATCTATCTATCTATCTATCTATCTATCTATCTACTCTATCTATCTGTCTACCTACCTACCTACCTACCTACTACTATCTATCTACTACTACCTACCTACCTACCTATCTATCTATCTATCTATCTATCTTTCTCCACCTACCTACCTATCTACTATCTCTCTATCTATCTATCTATATCTTCTATTATCTATCTATCTATCTATCTATCTATCTATCTATCTATTCTATCTCTATCTATATCTATTTCTATCTATCTAATTATCTATCTATCTATCTATCTATCTATCTATCCATCATCCATCCATCCATCTATCCTCTATCTATTTATCTATCTATCATCTATATCTATCTATCTATCTACTCTACCCATCTATCTATCCATCTATTTCTATCTATCTATAATATCGATATATCTATCTACTATCTATCTATCTATCTTCTCTCTCTCTCTATCTATCTATCTATCTATCTATCTATCTATCGATTTATCCATCTATTATCTATCCATCTATCATCTATCAATCTATCTATCTGTCTATCCATCTATTATCTATCTATCTATTATCTATCTATCATCTATCTATCTATCTATCTATCTATCTACTATCGTTATCTATCTATCCATCTATTATCTATCTATTTTTTATCTATCTATCCCATCTATTATCTATTATCTACTATATTTATCTATCTATCTATCCATGTATTTTTCTCTATCTATCCATCTATTATCTATCTATCTAGCAATCTTCTATCCATCTATATCTATCTTCTATATATCTAGGATCTATTTGTCTATTTATTTTATCTATCCATCTATTATCTATCTATCCATCTATCTATCCATGTATATCTACTTTCTATCTATTATCTGTCTATCCATCTATATTTTCTATCTATCTGTCTATCTATCTATCTATCTATCTATCTATCATCTATTATCTATCTATCTCTATCTATCCATGTATTACGATCTTTCTATCTATTATCTGTCTATCATCTATTATTATCTATCTATCTGTCTATCTATCTATCGTCTATCTATCTATCTATCCATCTATTATCTATCTATCTATCTGTCTTTCTATCTATCTATCTATCTATCTATCTATCTATCTATTATCTATCTATCTATCTATCTATCTATCTATCTATCATCCATCTATTATCTATCTATCTATTTATCTATCCATCTATTATCTATCTATCTAGCTATTTATCCATCTATTATCTATCTATCGACTATCCATCTATTATCTTCTATCTATCTATCTATATCTATCTATCTATCTACTATCTATCTATCTATCTATCTATCTATCTATATCTGTCTGTCTGTCTCTCGTTTGTCTATCTTTATTCTGTCTTTCTCTCTATTATCTTTCTGTCTGTCTGTCTGTCTGTCTGTATATAAATAGAGACTAAATCCTGGCTGTTTATTGCTGGGACTCCCTCCCCTTCCCTGTCCCTCTGTAGAGGTAATTGGCTCTGTATTTATTGCGATGGTTCCCCCATTGCTCAGTGGTGTTTATTATCCATTTCAGTATTGTTGCCATTTAATTATTAGATGGAATAAAGAGAGATGTTAGATTGTGTGAGCGCAGATACCCCACTAGCGCAGTGTTTGCACCAGGGGGAAGTAAAGGCCACTCGTTGCCAGATGTGGGAGTGGTGGGCTGCTCTTTGTCTCTCTGTCTCAAACACATGCTCACTGTTCTTTTCCCATAGGTGCCCGGTGGCAGCTGGACTGCCCATTAGAAGGTAAGTGTGTGCTTTCTCTGCAAGATTCCGTGACTGTCCCGCGTTACGTGGTATTACAATGGTTAAGCCCTGACCCCCCACACACACACACTGCGATGTACGCAGAGTTTTTATCGGCGGGCAGATTTCCGAATGCCCAGTGCCAGGAGAGGCCATCAACTCTGGTTGGTGTCCTGCTCTGTGCGATAGGAATCAGGATCTGGATAAAATGCAACGATTTCCTATATCGATGAGTGACTGGTGTACAAAGGGGCTCAAACAGATAATAATAGTAATAGTAATAAATATTACTGGGGCCACCAGGACCATGTGCCTGACCCCGACTGGGATGAGAGGACAATTCTGATGGTCTTCATATTCCAGTTCATTTTATTCAATTTAACGGATAAATCGGAAAACAAAGAGGGAACAAATAGAAAAATAAAAAAACCAATTATTATTTTTATTATTATATTATTCTATATTATTATTATTATTATTACTATATTATTATAATTGTTTTTTAAATTTTTTAGTATTATTATTAATACAAATAAATATAAATAATAGCCTAATAAATACCAATGGTATAGTATAATAATAATTAAAATTAATAATAATAATAGTGATACAATAGTATAACAATGTAATAATAATATTATTAGTAACAGTAGTAATAATAATATAGCATAGTAATAATAATGATAATAAACATTATAATAGTAATGTAGTTAATATAAATAATAATAATCATAATAATAATGTAACAGTAGTAATACATAATAATAGCCAATAAATAATAATAAATATAACCTGGTTAAGAAATGGTAATATATAATATTTAGAAAACAGTGAAAGTGTAATTGATGTAGATATATACAATAAATATACATATCTGTATCTCTCTATTCATTAGCTCTTTATATGATATCTGTGTGTGTGGTGTGTGGTGTGTGTGTGTGTGGTTGTGGGTGTGTGTGTGTGTGTGTGTGTGTGTGGTGTGTGTGTGTGTGTGTGTGTGGTGTGTGGTGTGTGTGTTGGTGTTGTGTTGTGTGTGTGTGTGTGGTGTGTGTGTGTGTGTGTGTGTGTGGTGTGTGTGTGTGTTTGTGTGTGTGTGTGTGTGTGGTGTGTGTGTGTGGTGTGTGTGTGTTTGTTGTGCAGGTAAACATATGATTCCTTTCTCCCCCACATAATGTTTTTGTTGTTGACCTTGAACCATTTATTTCTGGACCTTCACTTTCCTTCACTATACTGTCAGTTTGGGTGACTGGTGCATTTCCTCTTGTTTCCCTTTACTGGACATTCTCTGCTTATTGTGCCCTCTAGAAACCAGTGCAGGGAGCAGAGGACCATTTTCTGCTCTAACTAAATACCCCCCCTTACCATCGGATTCGTGCACCAAATCCATTATACTGATCCCCCTTTTTCAACCAGTGCAGAGGATATTTTCTTTGCAACCGGATGTACAGTCATTAAAAGCCTAAAATATCTGTGCTGTGGGCTCCATTCTAGGGGCAACACTATTAACTTTTAGCATTTATATCAACATAAAACATCTGGCTGTTAGGGAGAATGAGGCAGCTGGCAAACGCCCA